>OV884009.1:21235129-21490577 GCA_930367205.1 Acanthosoma haemorrhoidale
GGACCTGTGGTAACAGAGATTTTGAATAATAAAAAAAACCTTGTTTTTTTACCACTGTGTCTCTCATTTCTTCTCTAAGAGTAAAGTAAGAGAACTAAAATTTTATATGAAGGTTTCATTCAAGGGGCATTGACATTTAAGTCCATAATAATTAGTTGATCACTTGGTGATTTCAAAATTAATACGTATTAATATGACGTTGAATGTCAACATTGTGATAAATAATATGTATGTTTATTTCCCTATTTATAAACACAAACGTTTTTAAGATGTTACTTGCAGGATTCACGATATTATTCATCTCGGTAGACATTTCTTTTCCTGTAAATTAATGGATAAGATAACCTTTTTTGTTCGAGCTTAGCAGCTTCAGTTATAATTAAAAAGTCATCATTTTCAATTGCTAAAGTGCCATTTCAAGATCTTGAATGGTACAACCTCTGTCTTAAAAACAGTGAAATAGTGAACAATCCCTAAGCGAGAAGTCACACGGCTGCCATTCATGGCAAGGGTAGGGGGTATGAAGTCGTCATTGACCATTCTACATTAGGGTGATGAATTCTTCAAAAATTGTTTTGTTTCTAAAGACATAAGCTGGAAGCGACCCCTTTAGCAGCCTAACTCTCTACACGGTGAGACAAAAGCAGGTTAATTCCGCTAAAAGCTCTAAGGATTCCATGAGATTTTTGTTAGCTATACACGAGCGCCACACTGGGAGCCGGCAGAAAACCGGAGTTTGAGCTCCTCGGCTATTACAGTCTTTCTCTACACTACCCCTACCTCCCTCACTTCGATAAATTCACCGTTCCATCGCACCGGAGTGCGGATTCAAAAGATGAATTCATGGAAGAGTCATAATTATTTGTAAGTAAGGGCTAAAAGAGGACGGGAATTTTAATATATAAAGTTCTACATAAAATTTATCTTAGCTAGGTTTACACTGGAGTTATATATTATCTATAGGCTAGGCTAAAATAGATTTTCCAATTCATATTTCATAGTGGGGTATTTTTTTTTCTCCATAAATATAGTTTTAACTTATGAAATATGAGGTTACCCAGTTCATTTAATAATTTCTGCATTATCTTTTAAGCTAACAGAGAGGATGCGATATTTAATTGTAGCCTAGGCTATTTGGTTGTAAGGGTTAGATTAATTAAAAAATAAGTACCACTTACTTATATTCTTATTACACCAAACAAAATATTACTGGTTGATGATATATATTAAAAAAAACTTATAACCCCTTGGTCCTAACTGCTGAATTTCCTTTATAAGTATATTTAACTGAACTATAATATTGAAATTAATAGGCTCGAAATATGGCTTGGTATTCACATAAAGTGCCTACGGGCGACGGTAATTATTAACAGAACTACAAATTCACAATTAAAATAAAGTAAAACTGTTCATTAACTAACCATAAGATATGTGCATTTCCTCATTTCGCTAGACTCTGCACTCATACAGCGATAATTTGTTTGTCAGTATGTTTTACAGTGAACTGTCCAACCACTTTATCCCAACAACGGTTGGCCTAGCGTAAAGTAAAGGAGTAAGCTCTCCACCGGCGATTCTTGCACCATTAGTCAATTGCACTGTAGTCGGAAATATATTTGCGGAGGTAGCTGGAGGTCTTACTTACCTTGGCGGGTAACCTCCAATCGAAGTAAGTAACAAAACTTGTAACATTGTTACCAACCCTATTCATGTGCAGGTAAAATGAAACAGCTCATTTACAAACTCTATAGAACACTGATTCACAGGTCGTTAGTCGCAGTGTCATCCAGTCCTGTCCGGTGCTCCAGACACTCCTCACGTCTTATTATTATTATAATTATAATTATTTGCATGTTTTTACTGTAATTCTAGCAATGTAGTGAAAAGCATTCAAAACTGGCATTTCCTCTTGCTTCTGCCAGCTATATGTATTGAGCCCATGTAATATGAAACAAAACGAAGAATTATTATTATCAATAGCAACCAAAAGGTATCGACTACCGAATCGCAAAAGAAAAAAACTCTAACATTGACAATAGAATAACGAAACAAACAGAAATCTATCAACTGGTGCGAACCGCAATCACTTTCTTGCCAGACCAATAGTTTTTATCGCGATTCCTTTCTAAAAGTAATTGTTAGTATAGTTTTACAATCAGATTTAATTATTATTTATTTTAAGTTATGTTAATACAATATTTTTATAAATATCTCCCAAGAAAAGACAAAACAGTCAATCGTTGTTTTACAATTACTATTATGAATGACTTGAAAAAACCAATGTGTTTGTTGTATTCAAAAGTTTTGGATTCAGATAGTATGAGACTAAAACGGCACCATGAAACTCTGCATTCTCAATACATTGGAAAGCACATAGATTTTTTTCAAAGAAAATTGGACGAGATAAAGATTGAGCAGAAACATTAAAAGAAATACTTTCAGTTAGGCCAAACGGGTTCGTAACATGTCTCTTAGTGAATCACAAAATGTAAGAGACCACATACAATAGGAGAACCCCTAATTCTACCAGCAGACATTGACATGGTTCGAATAATGTTTGGGGAATCGTATGCAAAACAGTTGAAACAGATCCCACTGGCCGATAATACAGTCGGAAGAAGAATCGATGATATATCCGATACTTGCGATCAATTAGTTTCTCGAATGCTTACTCCGGCATTCTCTATTCAAGTAGATGATATAGCTAATGTAATGATAAAATGATAAAATATATGATATAGCTAATGTAATGATAAAATGATAAAATATATGATATAGCTAATGTAATGATAAAATGATAAAATATATGATATAGCTAATGTAATGATAAAATGATAAAATATATGATATAGCTAATGTAATGATAAAATGATAAAATATATGATATAGCTAATGTAATGATAAAATGATAAAATATATGATATAGCTAATGTAATGATAAAATGATAAAATATATGATATAGCTAATGTAATGATAAAATGATAAAATATATGATATAGCTAATGTAATGACAAAATATATGATATAGCTAAAGATGCCCATTTAATCGCACGTTCGATATGCAGTGGAATATATTAGAATATATATTATTTTGCAAACCCATTCCTGGAAAGACCACATCCATTAAGTTGTTTTTAAGAAAACGACATAACATGGAATAGTTTGCATTGGACTGTGCACCGACGGAGCTCACGCAGAGCACGTCTTCAAGCATTGGTCAAAAAGAAAGCACTACATGGTGTCTGCACGCACTCTATGCTTTAAAAAGTAGCTTAAAAAAATATAAGCGAGGAACCGAAGAACATTTTCATGAAAGTTATAAAAAATATAAACTACATTATAATCGAGTGATAACCTAGACTGGAGAAACTCTACAATTTAACACACCTGTATTATACAAGAATACAGGTTGAAAAACCATAACCCAAACGTGACATCGTCCAAGGCATAACTGTCTGGCATTTGGGCACACCAAAACGTAGTTACCACCCTTCCACGTGTGTAATGTGCAGTGGGCAGCACAAGAGTACATTGTGCAAGAAGCCATTGATATCGCCTGCAGTATGCGTGCCCTGCCAACAAGGCCATCCTTGTCCTATTCACCAAACCACCCAATGACGCCTTATTTTACCGTCCCATTAGCCTATTCCCTACCCTCTCAAAAATGTTTGAAAAACTCCTATTAAAACGTCTACGAGTATTGGTGCAACCATTGGCGAATCAAAGTTAATAAATCAAAATGTTCCCGCATTACCTTTACCTTCTGCCGCAAGTCCTGTCCACTAGTTTTTTTTAATTCCATTCCCTTCCTGCATCAGAGACAGTACGGTACTTAGGCTTCCATCTCGACAAAATACTGACATGGCTTTGGACAACTGTACAGACTACTTCGAAGGGCATCCCATCTCTCAATAGAAACTAAATTACTAATCTACAAAGTTATACTGAAGCCAATCTGGATTAGAGCATTGGGGGACAGCAAGGAAGTCGGACATCAAGCGTACCTAATCCTTTCAATCAAAAGTCCTGAGAACAATAGTAAATGCCCCTTATTATGTCAGCAACAAAACCCTTCATAACGATCTTAATACACCCTACGTTCTTGAACTCATCCCTTCCACTGTCCAAGTTCATGAAATTTCATGAAAACCTATCTAACCACCCCAAACCCGTAGCACACTTCACCACTCATCCCTAAAGGCCTCCTAGGAGACTAAAGCGGCTGTGGCCTCGTAACCTGCTATATACTTGACAGTGGGACTCCTAGAAATGGCCAGTTTCTCCAACCATGTTCTGAGTGTATGTGGCTTTGGAGATGATAGGCAGCCTCCACTGGCTTGTATCCAGTGACGCGGCTGATGGAGAAGCGTTGGGGACTTCCCAAGACTCCGCTTCCTCTTTCGCATGCGAGGGAGGTGACAACAATGTGGATTTGGAATCTCTCTGGGCTGTTTGTAAATACTCTATGAATGAGGGAGTGGATGCATATTGTAAATATGGTATAAATGAGAACATTTATCTCAAATTCGTATTGCCTAATAAGGCATATTATAATTTTAGCGCAATAAAGATGTTTCAATAACATTGGTCTTTTTTTTTCTAGGTCCTTTATTATACTTCATTATTGAGTAATGTATATTATTACGTTCTTTTACTTTAAATATATTTTATTTGCTATTTACTATTAGGTTCTATCAACAAAATAATTCTGGCAAAAAGATGAATTTAATTTTACAAACATAAAAAATATACTTATATTCATTTTATAATTACTTGTCCATTAATTTGATTCCTTTTCTTCTTCAATGGTCTTCTTTTTACATATATCAGGCTGATTCCAAACTAGAGTGAATATAATGCTCTGTATGTTTTCTCAGAACCACAACAACAACTCATTATAACTGCTAAAACTATATAGTAATACTGTGTGTTTTTCTCATCACAACTCACAGTAGACTGTCTTTTGTTTTTTCTTCCCACTCTCTTTTTTTTTCACCTGCCTTCCCGATTCAAGGTTGGATTAAACATTATACAAAAACTCCACAATTTACGTAATATTACTACTTACTTTCCCTAATATTAATACTTACTAATACTACTATTGAACACTGACCGAGTGGGGATGAGCTGAAGACGGTAGTCTCATTAGAACGCCACTGGCAAGCTCCCGAATTGGCGGTTACCAAATTATTGAAAATTGAAGAATGCATAATAGAAAGCAGGCGTTTGTTGAATTATTGGAAGATTATTGATTGAAACTGAGAGGGGAAAAGAAGAAAAAAATAAGCAGGAGATTTTTATTGAATACCATGGTGTGTTGAGCCGGACGGGCGGACAAAGTTGTAGGTGGGTGCCATCAGCATTTGTTTATTATTGTGGATCCATTCATAAAAAAAAAAAGAAATGAGCTCAATTTCGTATTTTGTAATTATTTGTAACTAGCATGATTTAAAACTATTTGAAATATTTTTTATATTGTCAATATTCTATATTGTTAATTATAATTATTGGTCATAACCATTTTTATTTGAATATATTTCACAATTCATGGTTCTCAATTTTGGTAGTAACCTTAGCATTGGCCTTGAGATCGGGCGATTCAAACGGGATAAGTTTCTATGTCAAAGAAATAAAACGGTTCGAATCAAAGATCCCATGACGGACCTGCCAAATTAGTTAAATTAATTAAGTAAAGTAAAGAGCGATGGTAAAATAAGGTAGGTTTTAATATATCGTATTATTTGACAAGGTTTTCCTTGTTTAAAATGAATGCGTAGTTCAATAAAGATTTTATTTAAAACCAACAGCGATGATGTTAGTTTTGTTTTATGTTAAACAAGATGCATTTACATTCCATCTAAGCACAAGAATAGTTTCATTATGCAAAAATTGATTCAAATTGGAAATTAGTTATCGTTGCTCAGTGTTAACAAATTAAACTAAGTATTCCGAGACAAAAGTAAGCTTGTTTTTTTCACAATTTTCATAGGTATTTCAAAAACTCATGTGGATTCCATTACGTATTTCTACATATTAAAATTAATGAAAAATAATGGTGAGTGTAGTGATCCGTGGAAGTTTTAAGACTGTGGAAAATTGGTGAGTTGTTCGGTTGCCAGGGAAAAGAAAATTCGAGCAGCTGGCTCTGCCGTAGTGGCTGGGTTAGTCCATTCCTTCCTTTTTATTAGCGGTAAAGCCACAACCGCAGAGTAGTGGGCATAAAGCACAAACCAAAACTGTCCCTACACAAAGACCATTCGGAATAAAAACCTCGCTTCATATCCTTGTGAAATTTCAATGGTATGTCTTGCTCATCCCCATGGCAACGTGCAGCCATACCCCACTTATCGCGAGAGATACGTTTCTCAGATATTTAATTAAGCTTATAATCGTTGTAGACAAATTTATGAATTACAATGGCGACGCTACTGATCCAAGGATCTACTCGTAACTTCAATATACAAATTTATTCACCCTTGCTATGGCCATAAATTGGAAAATAAAACCAGCTAAGACATTTCGACAACCCCCTCCCCTAGTTTATGCAACGCCACGTGAATATACAAGTTAAAATGTCGCATTTTAGATCGTAAAGGGATTATTCACTATACATACATCCCGCTTTGCACGTCCCAACATAACGCGAATTCACTACAACGCGTTATTTTAAAATAGGAAAATTGAATATTGTAATTAATTTAAAGAAAATATTTATATTAGGAAAAGCGCGCTAAGCAATGCTTTTACCAAGTCAAAATGTGTTATAAACATAATAAAGTATATATTTAAGTAAAAAAGGTTTGATAAATAAAAATTCATAATGTGTAATCTGTGAGGTTTTAATTTAGAAGATAGGCGTACATTAACAAAGGAAAAAATAAAAAAATAAAAATAATGGGCACTTTACAAACAAAATCACCAAGAAGATCCTTCAGAAGTTTCAGGTTGAGGATTGTTATGTGGTTCCTGAGTTTCAGTCTTTTTGAAAAATGTGTGTTGAGTTGGTTGTGATACTTTTCATTTTCTTTTGTAGCCGTTGGTAGCAAACCTTGAAAACTTTTTTGACTTTCGCGTTTTTCTCCCAGTCAAATTCATTTTTCTCATAGAGGCTGTTTAATTCTAATGAGCCAATAGTAAACCTTCTTGAAAAGTTTAGTGGACGAAATTCGTGGAACAATCAATTCTTATTTTTCTTAGCATTTTATTTACAGAAGTTCTTCGTTTGCCAATAGCTCCAGGCCAGATTCAATTAATTCGATGGTTTGATGTTCTTCCATCGTTTCATCCGAGTGACATCATTCACTCGATTGAAAAAAAAAACTTGATTTTCTTCATTTGTGGACACTTCTAGTAACTTTTTTCCGACAACCGTTCATGCGATGTTCCGTATCTTCTTTCCACGAAAGATCAATATTTTCAATGGCCTTTATTAAGTTGAACGATATCCACCATTCTTTCATTGAGTGCTTGTCTGAATATGTTCTAAGAATTCGATGGCTGAAAGTTTGGCGCAATTAATACGCCTTAAAACCAGCAATTCCTTCTTGATCCATAGGCTGGAGTAATAAAGTTTTATTGGGTGGAAGAACACAACTTCGACCGAAAAATCATTTTGGAGGCTTTCCAAGGTAACATAATATCCTGGCGCTTCATCCAGAACTAAAATGGCTTTGTTCTAAGTCGATTTTCTCACCATATTTTTTCACTATGGGGATAAAATGGTTAAGATACCAATTATTAAACACAGCCATTGGTACCCAAGCCCTCTTGTTTGATGTCCATAAGACGGGCAAAGCTTCTTTTTCTATAAAACTTTATCGCTCGTAGATTTTCGGAGTGGTAGACCAAAAGAGGTTTTAATTTTGAGTCTCCGCTTATCTCCCAAAAGTGTAAGCCGATCCTTAGCCACTTTGAAACCACAGGAGGGCGGGGGTGGCTGCCACTAATTTTTACAAATAGAAGTGCGTAAAGTTACTTTTCCAAAACAGCCCTGTCTCGTCCACATTGAAAACATGGTTAGGGGAAAGTTTCGCCTGTTCACCAATTTTATAATGTAGTATTATTTTAGTAAAAATTGTTGTAGTGAATTCACGTTATGTTGATTCGTGAAAAGCGCGATGACTGCGTAGTGAATAATAATCACTTTAATCCCTGAAGTAAGACATTTTAAATTGTACTTTAACGTGGCATTGCAGAACCTGGGGGGGGGGTTGTCAAAATGTCTTAGCTTGTTTTATTTTCCAATTGAAGCTCATAATAAGGGTAAATAAATTTGTACATTGAAGTTACGAGTAAATCTTTGGTTCAATAGCGTCGCCATTGTTCGTGTAGAACGATTATAAGCTTAATTGAGTATTTTAGATCTGAAAACACTTCTTATTATCAAAATCAGCTGGAACGAATTCAATTTGCAATTTCTATCAATGGCTCTCAAAACCATAAACTTTTTTGAATACCATAAAAATCATTTTCTAGGCGCATTAACCTTATTGGCACTATGAAGAAAATTTTTAGCTAAAGAAAATAGTTCCCAAGTACTTTTTTTCCATAATTTCTATTGTTTTATATCAAAAAATAAAAAATTGGCATATTTTGTTGGTTTGCTGAATATGCCATTAATTTTTCAGATTGATGTAATATTTTTTAGAACGCTTTCGTTGAATGTACAGACAGACAATATCGTCCGTGTGTTGCCACTGATGCATGTACTTATATTAACGGGCGCTTTCGACACCACACGCTCCCGTTTTCCAGTGATGCAAAAACGTAAAACGATAGTTCTCAGAATAGTGCATATATTTGGTAATGACATTGAATAATATTTTTAAATTTCAATTAATTATCTAATTCAGCATCAGGTGTTGAAGGTACTAAGACTAATGTTTTGGCCAAAACTTGATCTAGCTAGCGTTTTTTTTTATGTCACAAGAAATGAAAAAGGTTTGACCCATTAATAGTGTAGTTGTTAGCACGTATGTCCATTTTATAGCACTGATGGCCTTAGTGACAACCCCTTTTTGATATTTTTTATAAATAATAATAAAAATAAGTATCATAACTCGCTTTCCTTCCTCCGGCCCCTATCATTTCAACATGCCATCAATTAAGGGCTGTCAGCTAATTGATGTTTAAAAATCTTGAGCGTAAATTAGCTAAGTAGTGAGCTGTTTTTCAAACCACTTAAGCGATTAAATATGTAAACGTGAACAGCCAGTAACCATAAAACAGCCGCCTACGTTTCCATATTTTATCAATAAATCTTTGGCATTCTGTATGGAGTGAGGGTGAGTTCAAGATCCCGACACGGCCAGAGCTCACTAGGGGGTGGGCATAGTACAGAATTCTTTCGAACCCTTAAATACGGTTCAACCTCAAACGTCACAAACCGAGCCCGTGCCCACTAAGCCGAAACCAATACCTCCCCTAGTCATGGGAAAATTAAATAGTTACGACTTAACACGGCTCCTCAAAGAACACATCACTGGATACCACGTAGTCCAAGGACAACAAGATACTAAAGTGTTTTGTGCCACGGAACAAGCCCTATCAACAACAGTCCTTGCTCTTAAAGCAGCTAAAATACCGTACCACACCTACGCCCCGAAGGGAACCAAACCGAACAAGAAATTTCTTTTACACGGATTTGATTTAACTCATCCCATAGAAGAAATCCAAGACCACATTATTCCTGTAGGAGGTATAATATCGGTCTACAAACTGAGAAAAAGCGACCAAAATGGCGCCAAAACGGAAATTGAGCCAGTTCTTGTAATAAATAGGTGACGCAACTCTTACTGCGGACAAACTCAAACAAATCCGCCATGTAAATAATGTGCTATTCCAAGTAAGCACATATAACGAGAAACGAGGCATCCCTATGTACCAGAATTGTCAAAAATATTGCTTTAAGTCCCCGAAGGTGTAGCCTTACGATACTAAGGACTGCCCACGCGACCTGGCGGTGCCCCTACGCTGTGCTAACTGCGGGGAGGGACATGTTGCATCATATCAGCAGAGCCCCTGTAGAATAAAACTGATGCAGACAACGGAGATTACACGCCAGGCCCAGCATAAAACGATTGCATCATCTAGGGACACTAGATACGCTCCAGCACCCACACCACCTAGACAAACGGCTTCTTACTCTCTGGTGACCACTGGGCAGCACCTGTTAACGGAAGAGTTTCCCGCGCCCGTGGCCCCACACAATTCAACCATGGACGCCATGTTCAACATGTTAAGCACCATTATCACACAGCTGACATAGAACAGCAGGTCTCATAGAAAGAGTTCTTGCAAAAATCGATATAACAGCAACATAATTATTGGACATAATATACTTAATTACACCGTTTGCGGCCTTAGGCCCAAACAAGGCGATGTCAAGGATATCGTACGTTGTTATAACCCGAATGTTGCAATTTTAACAGACACCAGACTAAAGAAGGACTGCTACTGTCGTTTCCCAGGCTACCCTACCTACCGGCAGGACACGGAAACAATATCAGGGGCGTGGCTATCTTAGTCAGGCAGGGAGTGCCATGCAAACGTCTAGACCCAGTGGTGCCATCTGTCGGGAACCTCTATGTAGTCACCCTCCAACTTCGTTTGACTAACAATATTATTGTGACTGGAATGTATAGGAGGCCTAGAACAAACCTAACGACAGCCAGGCTCCTAATAACCCAGATCAGTAAAAATAAAAGCCACGTAATCATTGGAGACCTCAATGCCAATCATAGCTGGTGGAGTGGAACAACAGCTAATGCCCTTGGCAGACACATAATCAAGACACCGTTCACAGTTATCCACCCAAGCGTACCGACATTTAGGCAATATGGCAACCCAGATAGGACCTCCACACCTGACCTGGCTGCTCGGTGCTTGATTTGGCATTGCAGGCTACCATTGTTCGAGCTGCTGATGTCTCCATACCGAAGTTCGCCCCGGTACCGACTTCCCTGAGGAAGCCACCGGAACACATCATGCAACTGATACGACAACGCAACAATATTAAAAACAGGTGGTTCCTGTGCTCAACGCCCTAACAACCCAGATAACATCTCTGATGATTCAGTGGAAGAGCTCTATGTGGGGTGACCGTCTATGTAGTCTACACAGCGAATATAAAGCATTCTGGTGGCTGGTTAAAACATCTATAACAAAGAAAAACACAGTAGGATTGGTAAACAACGGACAGTTCATCTCAGTTGCAGAGCAGGCAGACATTCTAGCCGACCACTTGAGAGGGGATAGAGACAGTGAGCCAATCACAGCGCCCGACCGGCGAAACCCTACCCTCGCCACTATATATACCTCCTACCACCAGGTTGCAGCAAAATAGATGGTACAGGACAAGAGATCAGCAAGCTAAGGTAGTTATGAATTCTCTCACAACGCAAATCCGAGGCTTGATAAAACTCTGGAAAACAGCAAAGTGGCATGAGTGACTTCGTAGCACTCACGGCGATCACAGAAAATTCTGGAAGCTGTTGAAGACTACAAAAGGCAAGGCAGCCACAGTCCACCTACACGAAGGCGACAATGTTCTTACTGCTGAGCAACAGGCAACAAAACTGGCCAAACACAACGCTAGGGATATTACAGCTAGGACGGGCTACTTCCAAATACCTCATCCGGTAGATGTTGAACAGAACCACATGTTTGTATCACCGAAGCAGCTCAAGGCGATTCTTCACCGGTGTCAGGGAAACCCAGCACCAGGGCACGAAGGGATACAAACAGTGCTGCTCAAACAAATGCCGAGGAGAGGGATTGTAAACTCGCAAACTTATGCAACCCTTGTATAAGATTGCGGTACTTTCCTAACACATGGATACAAGCCATCTTGTTCCCATTATTAAAACCAGCAAAGAGCGGAGATCACCCAGCCCACTACCGCCGGATCAGGCTGATACGTAGGATCAGCTTGCTACCGCAAATGTGGAAAATTTTCGAGAAAATTCTATTGAATTATCTCAAAAATTACTGCGCAGAAAATGACATCATTCCGCCAGAACAGACTGGAATTTAATCCAGTATGAGCGCAGAGCACCCCCTTCTGAATCTACAGTCAAAAGCTAGCCAAAACTTGAATAGAAACATAGCCACGGCTATGATTTCGATTGACTGCACTCCAGCATTCGACTCGGTGTCCCACGGGACCCCAGCCAAGACTAAAGGTATCATCTTCTCTTTCCAGCATGGGAAAAGAAAGCGTCCACCCAGCTTCACCATAGACGGGACTGAATGCAAACTTGCCAACAGCATCTGCTACCTAGGCAGACAAATGACGTTCGGCACACACTTGCAGAAGAAATTAAAAAGAGTACGTAGGACTTACTACTCTTTCCAGCATCTCATCACAAGCCAGCTGAAAATCTTAATATACAAGAGCGTCTTGAGGCCAGCTCTTCTGTTTGGGACACCACTCATTCGATTCCTACACGTCAGCACCATAACTCGAATCCAGAGCTTCCAGAACATCCTGCGCACGGCACTATGGCATACCCCTTTTCGTGAAATGAAGGCATCCGAAATGCACGAAAAGTTCGAGGTCCCCACCATCACCGAAGCCATAAAAAGAAGACACATCAAGTTCTTCGACTAGATGAAACACAATCTAAACCCTCTATTCCGAGACATGACACCCCCACCGCTACCGGTACGATGGCAACTCACAAGATCGAGTAAAACAGACCAAATGGTGGACATCACTGCGCTTGGACCACCAACAATAAGCCTCTAAGGGGCACCCATCAATGCTATCCGACTAATTAAGACTGAACTATATGCCTAGAGATACTCTAGGCCTAGCCACCAGTGGACTCTCACCACTTCACCGCAACAACCAACCTCCACCGAGGGTTCCCACACTCCTTAATCCTCTCACACCACCTTCAAGCAGGTACTCCTAGTACAAGGATCCGCTCAACCCAAATATTCCTTATTTTTTCCTCATCCTGAATTTCTATCTAGAGAGCTTAGGAAAAAAAAAAAAAAAAAAAACTTCGGACCGAAAAACAGTCCGAGCCAGACCCTTGAAATGAACCTCTCTCTGGCTCTCTCTCTCTCTCTCTCTCTCTCTCTCTCTCTCTCTCTCTCTCTCTCTCTCTCTCTCTCTCTCTCTCTCTCTCTTCCCCTTGATATGGTTAATTACCTTTAATTTTAATGGGTAAGCCGAATACGAGTCAGAGCCATCGGTCATCCCGAGGGGTTAATATTCTGACTCCCATCGGTGGGCTCCCCAAAATGAGTTTGAATAAACAATCAACGGCGTTGATGACCAGAACGTTTTACGCCAAAATAAAACGCGAACAAACCTCCAATTGTTCTAAAATAGCCAAGCATATTCTTGAATAATTTTAATGGATTCTTGGGTTGGAGTTGAATTATTTATTCTTTAAGAAAAGATACCTTATTCATTTGTCATCCTCGTACAATGTTAGATTGGATTCAAGTGAGTATTACGATCAAAAGAATAAAAAAATGTTTTAAAATGTGAATAAAACCAGAATTAAAGCTTTAGATTACTTTTTAAAAGTATATGATACTACATGCGTTTAAATTTTTCGTATAAAACCCTGCTCCGATCAGGCCTTAGATTGGATTTATAACGGCTGAATGACCGGTCCATATCGACCAAAGTTATTTTGAAGGGAGTTTGAAAACCGCGATTTCCATTCCAGACAATTCGACTTCCAGATTTTCTGTAAAGCTCATTCTACGATGCACTTCTGACATTAGCAGTATGTTCTTCCAGTCTGAGTTTTCCCCAGTACATCGTATATTTAACTCCGATTTTTCCTGACGGCTCTTCCTCCAGTTTTTCAATGGCACTCATAATAATAAGGATGCTATTAATCAATGACATGTTACCCTCTATTTTTGCAATGGCTACATGAATGAAGGTGGTACCGTAGTAAATAGACAAGGACTACATACATGGAACGAGACTACAGGGGAGGGGATGGGATCCCGTGCATGCTATCTACCGCTGGCGGAATGCCGTGACTCACGATTCAAACTAAATATTAAATAGAGCACTTGGACACTGATAATGCCGGTACTCGGAATTATGTGCTCTCGTGACGGGTGGACGTTACCTCTAAATCAATGGCCGCCAGATCCGGCCTTTTCAAAAGAAATCACGAACCACGTAGCGGCAGTATCTCCCGCCTACCCTAATTCCCTAGCGTACTATAGTCAACACCACACTCCAACCGGCCTATAAATATCCACCCTTCCTATACAACTTTATCCCTTTTGAAGCGCCTTTGAACGACTTGAAATTCTTCTTTTCCAAACTATCACTCCAGAAAAGCTCATTTTCTTTATTTTAAATATATAAAAACAGAATAAACGACATATAAAGCACACAAAATAAAATCGAGAGGCACTTGGTTGGTTTATTTTTAACATAATATATGATTGTAAAAAGACTATAATAGTATTGTCAATTTCAGCCACGTTATAAATCTGCTATTAATAATAATTACTAAACAAGAAATATACTAGCAGGTGGGCACTATCAAATGAGATATTTAAATATATCATATACTCGTACTTTCATAAACAATCTCTGGGAAAATGAAATTGAACATTGTCATATCACGGTACGATTTGGAGGGCCTAGCCAAAAATGTTTACTAATAAGATAGTCCGTTGGTACACACCCGAAGTGATATATCTTGCTTTAGATGATTCGTACGGAAATCGGCCTTTGACTCGTCCGAATATTTGATGACAGCTCTATATGTATCCGGAGTATCTGGAGAAATTTTTGTGTCTCGTGATCGATTGAGAGAGAGAGAGAGAGAGAGATGTGTATGACTACATATTTTGTTAATTGTGAGCATAGCATTTTAAAATTGTTTATATTTCGGACAAATATTGATAGTGGTCTAGGCTGTTTTGGAGAACTCGTCAACGGTTTCAAGTACTTGGCTTCGCTGATACATCCACCATTCAGCTAGCTTCAGACGAATTGACTTGCACATTCCTGTTTGAACTTTTGTATTTGCCTAATTAGCGGCGGAGTACGTTTTTTCTATTTTCAGCCATTAGTTGCTGATAGAAACACATGTTTTATTATCAGCAATATTTATTACTACTTGAAATTATTTTTATTAAAAAAGAAATAGGTTCAGAACCATCACAACAAAACCGTTCGGGTTTTTAAGCAAAAATAAGACACAACTTTTAAACACAAAGCGATTTATTCAATCAATGATATAATTACCGTTTTGTTCCAGTATCTCCTGCCATCTCATGGGCAGATTCATGATTCCATGCATAAAGAATTTTCTGTCTTTACTGGCAAAAATATTTTCCAAGTGGATGTTTACATCTTCTTCAGAGTTGAAGGTCTGTCCATTCAATAAATTTTGAAGAGACCGAAACAGATAGAAATCTGTTGGTGCAAGGTCGGGCGAATATGGAGTGTGTGGCAAAACTTCCCAGCCATGCTCCAGTAACTTCTGGCCTGTCTGCAAAAATGTATGCGGTCTGGCATTGTTGTGTTGGAAGCCAAACCCCTTACGGTTGGCTAGTTCTTGACGCTTCTGGTGGATCACTTAATTTAATTTGTCCAGCAGGTCACAGTACACATCCAAATTGATGGTCCTGTTCGTGGGAAGAAGTTCGTAAAAGACAGCACCCCTCCAATCCCACCAAATCGAGAGCATAACCTCCTTTGGGCGTAGTCCTGCTGAGAGGGTTGTAGCGACCGCTAACTACATAAGATAAATAACCCTATACTCTATTGTACATATATTGTAAATTAATTTAAACAAATTTAAATAACATAAATAAGTCATTGTAAATGTGTAAACAATAATGATGTCACAGCTGCAAGCCGAGTGTTAACCACTAACCCAAAGCAGGTAGAAACCCCACAGCCTTCGGCTTCCTACACAAAGACCGACCACTTACTTAGCTCTTATTGGTTACAACAACAAGGGAAATGATTGGTTCTAACGAACCACCATTAACTATTAATAGGGGCAGATCTCGGGCTGTAATTCACTCTCCTCCTAGCGAATTTGGTCTTCTTCCTTATGAAAAGCCTCTACATCTCTTTCTCTCCTCACCTCGCTATATTTTAGTCCAGTGAAGTCCAGTCAGACCCCGCACCTTCCTAGCGGGAATCTCTGCCTTCGTCTTGTTAAATTAGCACCTCCTTGGGAGAGACCTCTCCCTCGCGGACGACGGTTGCCGTGGCCCTGCCAATTTTCCGAGCAGCCCTCCTGCGGTAATCCAGTCTGCCTCTCTCCGGTTCACACTCGCCTTTGGGATCCGGACGGTTTTCGCCTACCCTCAGATACCGAGTGTGAATTCGTGGTCATTCCAAAACCACACAAACTACCTACCTACCTACCCTATACCTCTTCTCCTGAACATAGTGCATTATCGGGGCACATACCTATCAAAAAATGGAGTCAACAACCCTCACTTGTCACCAGAACTAGGGTAACCAGGAACTCCCCTCGTGACGACCCGACAAGGGTTGTCTGTGATAATTCGCTGCGCTTCCCCCATGAGCATTTGCGCTCCACATTTTAATATACGATCAACTTTTCGTCCCCTGTCATCACTCTCTTCAAAAAAGTATCGTTTTCTTTACGTTTCCGCAACGAATTGCAGATGGAAACCTTTGGGCGAGGTTAGCCTCACTATGTTGACGGGGAACCCAAACATCGAGCCTGCTCACATGGTCAAGTTGAAGCAGATGGTTTTGAACACTCGATTTGGATATTTTGAGGATAACTGCGATCTCCCTGGTTGTATAACGCGGATTGGTATTGAATAATTCCTTCACTTTGTCACTGTTAATCTCAGTTGGCCGGTCAAAGCAAGGTTTGTCTTCAACCGAAAAATTTCCCGATCGAAATCTTGAAATCCACTTCTGGCACACGTTCTGTAATAACATCCTCGCTACGGCGGCTGTATACGTACAGCGCACATCTTCCTGCAAGTTTCCACTGCTTTCTTGCCTTTTTTAAAATGAAATAGCATGAGGTGTCGATAATGTTCGTTTTGGTTTTCCATTTTCAGGATGATCCTAAACTCACAAAATGCAATCAGTCTGGTCGGAATTTCGCGTCAAACTACGTTGAAGTGTCTAGTATCTGACGAGAGCGCACTCGCAAGGGACGGACTGAAGTTAGCTACATATTAGACTGCTTGAAGTTTCGTGACGACAAAAACCTAACAGACTTTTTGGCCAACGCTTAATTTAGTCATTAGTTGTTGATAAAAATGCATGTTTGCCTATTGTCATGTTTTATCGTTGGCCCGGCAGAGCCACGCTCCAATCCATTTAATATGGAAGTCTTTTCTGTGAGGTCCCTAACGCACACTGTGTACATATATAGATTTTAGTCCTCAATTCTCTCACTTGTAAATGCCTCTCTCATGAATATCTGACATAAATTGGCAGCTTTACGTCTGTGATTCTTTCTATGAATGGTAGTAAAAAGCGTTGACTTACAGAGCGATATGAATACGTTTTTATATCACCATAGCGCATGCACATAACTAGAACCGGATGAAGACGCGGTTGTGGAAGGAAGAGGCTGCGCTGCGTGCTCTGCTGGATATTTGTGGACGGCTGTGTTTGTAAATAACGTTTGTTTTTGTATGAGAGGGTTATCAAATGTTAATGTATAATATAATAAATTTGTAGTTATGAAAGTCTGCGTAGTGTTTGGTCGCGGTTTTAACTAATCAATAGATGTATATTACTAAATTTTGTACGAAGGTTGAAATTGTTCAGTTAATTTAATTAAGTAAATAAAAAAGGTACTTTGTATTATATATAAAAAAGAAACGACGTTTTAAAGTAAAGTGCGAGCCTCTGAAAAATAAACTGATAATAATATTAACATACAATTATTGCACTGCATTTAGCAAAACATTATTAATGCACACTTATCACAATAAAAACAGCTATTTATGTAAAAAAAGTATAACATATGAAACCCCTATCTAATGAACACTTTGGTTAATACAAAAAAAAAATAGAAAAGGAAAAAAAGTACACACAGCTACATTTACAAAAGTAAAAAACACAGCCATGAATATGTATTGCAATAACTAAAATGTTCCCAGCTAGCAAGTGTCTGCATGGAATGTAAACAGGTGGGTTTTGAAGGTTCATAGTGATGAAGTATGGTGGATATTAACAGATGGCGAATTCCAGCAGGTAGTGTAGTGAGCGAGGAAGGAATAATCATATGCTACCGTTTTGTAAGCAGGAATATAAAGTTCAGAGAGACGGGATCTTGTGTTCTGGGAGTAAACTGAAGATTTGGTAGTTTCGAAGGATGTTTATGAGATTTGACAGCTTGGACAAGGAATGAGCCAAGGATATATTGAGCACGGAAGGAGGGGAAGGGCCACCCTAACTTGGCACAGAGGTAGGAGTGCCGTGGCGTCCATGATTTACAAGAAGAGGGTTTAGTCGATAGTTACCCTTCGGTTGGTCATTAAACACACTAAAAAGTAAAGGATCTGAGGAGGAAACGGGAGCTTACGTCAGTTTCCTTGGTTTTCGTTGCGGTTAACCTTAGCTTATTCAGGTTAGACCAGGCACTGATCTGATCTGGGTATACCTGAATCTTGGCAAACGCAGCAAACAAACCAGAGTGGGGAAAGGATGGATACATACATTCACGGGAGTCCATCCTGTAAAAATGATGGAAACAATGATTAATAAGGCAGGGAGATTGTTTATTTAACAACTAAAAAGAAGGGCTAAAACGCTGGATCCCTTAGCTACGCCTAAAGGAAGAGTGAGAGAATCAGATAGGGGTTGATTAGGGACAGTGACTACTTGTGAACGGTTGAAGAGAAATTATTGAATCCAGTGGGTAGAGCAATTTGAGAAGGTTAATGATTTAACATAAAAAGATGGACTAAATGGTCGTGGCGTCAAACGCTTTGGAGAAATCTAGGAGAATAAAGACTGATAGTTCCAGGGAATTGAAATTCAGGGATTGGGCTATTGTCTTTGTAGTGGTTAAGATGGGTTTGAAAGAACGGACATGTGACGACTATTTTCAGAGATTCGACTATAGTTTTTTCCAAGTTGGAGAAGCTGAGTTATGAAGGGAAAAAGTGTATATATGGAGAAGAACTAGTAAAGTAACCGGAAGGCAGTGTTTTAATAACTTGTCTGGCATTCAAAACCAGTAGTGCTGGTGCTCGCTTTCATTATAGAGGTTATAAGATATAAGACATAGATGGTTTAAATATAATTCATTGTCATTAAATGATGGTTTACAAGAGCTATGTGAAGAAATACATGGTGAAACTGGTTGAGGAGGGAGGTACAAAATCTGTGTTCATTGGCTGAAACTGGAATTAACTCTAAGGAAGAAGCAGGAAAGCAGTCACAGAGAAGAGTGTTTGAATGTGTTGCCATTTGGATTTGGAATCGAGAGCAGAGGAGAAAGGGTTTCATGAAAGTACTTGACTGTGGCCTAAGTAAAGTAGCAGATTACCGTCAACGTGTGATAGTCATCTACAAGCCTTGTGAATTTATAAATAAATTTTTGTGTTTTCCACAAATTTTAAACGATTACGCCAACAAGATATTGCTGAAGTGAAGTTTTGGAAGTAAACAAAAGAACATTGCTTTTAATCTCGTTCCTATTCATCTGGTTTTTCTTTATTATGGGATTTATTTAAATTTTTTTTAATACGTTAGAAGGCGAATTTTACTAAATGAGATGGTTGAAATAAATTGAGATTTTTGTTTGACAAGGCTTTAAGAAACTAACCTATAAGTTTCTCTTGTTATCGTTCTTTATACTAAATGTCTTTTATTTCTTTAGAAAATAATTAAGTCAGCTAAATTAATAGTGTCTAGCAAAATAAATTATACCAAATAGCTGATGATACATTTATCCTTAAGTAAGAACAAAGATTAACAACAGCCTATAATAGTAACTGGTGAGTATATGTCAGTCCACCAGAGAGCTTGTTATGCAAATCCTCTGAGGTGATTTGAGGTAATGGTCTTACTTATCTAAGTTCGCATATCCCCGGCCAATTACTTCCCCTGACTTGAGTCACCTTAAATGAATCGCACTGCGTTAACCATCTTTGTCGACTGATGGAGGTTGGCCAAACCCTTCAAAAGTGTTTAAAAACAGTGGAAAACTACGCTTTGTGGTTTAAAAACTGAATAAATCAGTATAATTACGTTAGTGGACAGTTAAGGAGATAGCTAACCTCTCGTGGGTTTATGAAGATATAAATTTGAAAGAGGGGCTGGAGGGAGGTGCTGTGATTTAGGGGTGCGAGGGCCAGGGGGTGTAATTCAGCCATGACGTCGCCTTTCATCGCCACCCTAACATAATCAGTTGCCGGTTAATACCCCAGTCACTAGTGAGCTCTTTTTAAACTCTATTTCATAACTTTTATCCTACCTTCGATCGCACCCTTAAGGATGGAAACGAAAATTTCAAGCCACTCTAGACGAAGGTAGAGCGGCTAGGTCGTAAACAAACCCATGTTGTGCTAGTTGATCGGAGGGTTAGATACTTTCAGTTTTTAAAAAAAGTATTGTCTAGATTTAAAATTTAGATGGAGTCAAACATTTTTGATTACCTCTACTCTAATATATTAAAATAATCGATCTCGTTAAAAAATTCTATACGGTCTTATATGATTCGTTATGGTCTTAGTTAAAAAATATCAGTGGGTATTTAACAGTGTGTGTCGTCCTTAAATCGCTGCAGAGTTTTGTTAGCTGGTACTGTCTAAAATGTTAAATTGTCAACATTAACTTGAAAAAAAGTCAGTAGAGAAAACACCGATTAGCAAGATGATGAGAGAGAGAGAGAGAGAGAGAGAGAGAGAGAGAGAGAGAGAGAGTGAGAGAGAGAGATAGAGAAAGAGTGAGAGCGTTCATTTCAAGGGTCTGGTTCCGATCTGAAAAACACAGAATATCTGACTTATATAGCCAGATCAGAGGCCGGGCTATGCCTGTCCCTCTAGTGAGCTCCACGCCATGTCGGGATCATTTATTTATGATCTCGAGAGATTTATAATTTCAAGGCTAATTGAGCTTATGTTGCATAATATTCGCCAAATTTGTTTCATGTGAGAAGATACATAATTTGACGGTCGTTCCTCATTTTTTTTCCAGCCTTGACTTGTTCGCTATTAGTCAAATCTATCATCTATAATTTTGCCGGGCCTTCACGGGTGGTGAGTCGCGAAAGAGAGTATTAATAATGTACTAAATATGGATTAGGGAAATTAATTACATTAAAATTAATTTTCCCTTTACAATTCGTTATATACAATCGTGTGAACGGTTCAATTTTCAATAGTTAATTTCCTTAAACCTTACTAAGTGTATCAATAAGACTCGATTTTGTAATTTACGCCTCGTGGAAACATAATTATAAGTTTCAGATCTGAGGGTAAGGCACAGTATCTGAAGACCTCTGGTTGGCATGAAAATACTTTCTCTTGAAGCTCTCTATGGATCCCTTACTTTTATAATGGTCTGCAGTGAATAACTGCCTACAATTAAACTAGGGTTGGGATTTTTTATGTAGCAAAAAATGTAAAATATGTACATACGTATATAGTGAAAAGTGCACTTAACCGGTCCCCTTCCTAAAGTGGACCCCCGGTTTCCGAGCTTTACATTCTCCCAAATTTTTGTGGGATCAAGTGTAAATAGACTTCTACCACTACTTTGAAGTGAATGGCGCACGTCGCCTACTATACTTATTGTTTATTAGTCCGCTATTACGTGTTCTGACTGTGGAAAAAGTTGTAACATTGTGCTACATTTTTCGTTATTTCATCTAGATATTAGCAGTTAAGCCCTTCGATAACTATATAAAAATATATTTAAACGGTAAGGTTTAGGCTTGATTGTTATCATCAAACTGTTTCATTTATATATATTAAGACAAACGGTATTTGTTTGCGAAATATAAGGTAATGTTCCCTCTGATGATACGTCATCTATACCCTCATCTTGTACAGAAGTATTCTCTCTTCAATGTAACACGCGAAGAAAAAGTAAACGGGCTTGGGAACATCAGCCTGAAGTAGTTGAAACATGAAATAAAAAACCAAGGATGACACAGGCAAGAATACCTTAGTACTCCACCAACTCTCATGCTCAATGCCGGTACTTATTGTGGAAGAAAATTGAAAAAACACCAATGTCAATGGGTTACAATTCAATGACTTTACGAGATTCTGCCTTTTAAGAACAATTTTATCTACCATCGATTAACGAATGCGGTAAAAAACATATTAGTGTGAAAATCGCTTTTGTATTCAACACGACCAAGGAACGTTTTAAAGATTTATTTAATACCCTTTTACTAAGTTTTGTAATCTAATAATAGTTAAACAATTGAAATTTTATTTATTACTTTTCATAATAATATTCAGCTGAAATTTAAAATATTTAATTAAAATTTCTTTTTTGCTCGAATAATTTACATCCTATTTACATTGACTAATCTTTTGTTCAAGCATATTCCAACTTGAAAGACGATATACGTTGAACATTTCATATTATCACCTATATACCGTAACACAAGCAAAGTTGCCTAGTTAAGTTTAAATTAATGGGTTGCAACGTGACCCCCCCTCCACCCAGTGTTTGCCTTGGCCTGCCTTTGGTGCCATGCTGCAAGAGTAATAGGTAGTTCATATTGGGAAAGTCCTCAATGTTCGAGTCCCCATCCTACTTGTACAGTATTCTTTGGCTAACAAATTGGGATAATTATTCAATTATGAACCCACCCTTATTTGCGCACCATGTACAAATATACACTGTAGTGGGAATTTATAAATAAAAACTTTTGGTTCCAGGCCTTTTGAGACATTACCGGAAAAAATGTGAAGGCCGCAGCCGAAGAAATCGTTTGGATGGAAGGTGAGGGGGTACTGCGTAGAAATGTATCGCTTTAATTCAAAGGCGTCCATTCTATTTTAAGTAATCTGAATTTATTCTGTAACAGCCTAGTATTATTTTATATAGAAATCATATTTGCTAATGTTACCAACCAAGATATTCGTTATCCATCCAACGCTTTTTTTAATGAAGTAGTACTATAACAAATTTATTAGTCTGTCTCAGTGCCATTTACCGCCCTTAAAAGTTTTAATGTGCACCCCTTTAGCTATGGCAAGGTTATATAGTATTGTGACTAACTAACTATTAATTGTAATTATGACGTTTCTATTCATCGATAATTCGGCAGTGATTTGAGAAGAATCTTGACAGATACTAAAAGGTGAGATGAAACATATGCATTATGTTCTAGATCTATACATTTTTTTATTCATGATGTTACCAGTTTCAGCTATGATTGTGGGTAATTTAATCAATTATGTAAGCCAATTTGAAACTATACCAATTAGTGGACATATAAGCGGGTAAGTATATCAAGAAGTCAAGAAAAAGATTGATTGCGTTGGTTTGGATTCTGGAAGAGGTTTCTTTTACGGCGAAGCTTGACAGTTTAAGACAATTAAAAAAATACTACCGTACAAAAAGGCTTAGATGAAAGGATACTTACATAAATTACTTCTTAACTTGAGTACCTCTGAAACTCATCTACGTAATGTTTCAAAACAGAGCGAGACTGCCCTAGGTACTTGGATGCAAGTTTGGGATGAGAATGCAATGGCGCAAAAGGGAGGAATAAATGCGTTGGAAAGCTCTCCCACTGGCCAGAGACTGATGTGTTAAGTCCTCCTGCCTGTGGTCTAAAATCTAAGTCCTATATTTGTAAGCTTTTATAAGAATCCTTTTCAAAAGCGATTTCAAGCCAACAAGTTTACAAACGTACTTTTAGAAATTAGCTATGGAAGTTAATATAGAGAATATGACAAAACAAGTGTTAATTTATTATTGAACTATTTTTACATGACGATTTGAGATATTTACTGATGATAATGAGAGAAATATTCACACGTTAAAAATGGACAGCCTTCGTACAGAGATGTCTATCAATCTAACTAGGTGGTGGAATAAAACGTGCTTCATTACTCGGATTTCCACAATGCAATAAATCCACTAGCGATTCCACCTTTCACTCTCTGTCTGAAAGTTAAAGGTCTCCTAAGCATTGTACTTTCACTATGCTGCAGGTGAAACCTTTACATAGTAATTTGATATCCAGGACCATTTTAACAGAGTGTGGAGAATAGTTTTCACACTCCACATTCCTTTGATTACACTGGTCAACATGATATCTCGCGTGTACCAATAGGTTTACTTGATGCAGTTTTTTCTCCTGCTTTCAATTTCAAATACGTATTCGGAATTTCTCCATAACCCGCAGTTTTTTTTTGTTATTTTAAAGTGATTTTTCGTCCATTGGTTCATTTTCAAGTAGAAGCTCCTAGAGCAAATATTGTGCAACCAAATGCGCTGGGGGTAGGTAGCATCGTTACTGTTGTGCGGGTCCAGGCGTGATCTATCGTAGCACACATTCTTCAGAACGATGCCAGTTTGTAGTGAACCAGTAAACACGTCATTGTGATTACTTGTTGTATCTCATTTGATGTGTATTACATATTTAAAACTTTATTTCTTTTCATTACCTATTATTTATAAAATTGTTAGTTTGTTTAAATCAGCCTAACAAGTTTTGTTATGTATGTGGTGCAATGACGCTCAAGTCCCAGGGGGGAAACCTTACTCCATTAGTAAAAAGTCTTATGAATTTTTTGCAAAGTGTAAACCCGGGGATCAAACAAGGGCCTGAGCCCCACATATCTCTTATTTATCGTGTTCTAGGATTCTCACTGCATTAAAAAATGACACAAGCCTCATGCAATTCGCTATCCCTATGATTTGTAAGGAACCCAAATATCGCTGTTCTAACTGTTATTTCTGCTTAACAAACAAAAAAGGGGACCAAAGCCTCCGGAACGTGTGACATTAGATGCAGAGAGCTCAGAGTCTGATGAAAGTAAGGAACAAAAGTAAACAGAGGCCGGTGATAGAACTTTTGAACAAAGCAGTTCATCTGAGCCTCTATTACTGTCTCAAGAAAATCATAACGATCCCAAACGAGATTTAAAGTTATCCAAAAAAGAGTCTGAAATGCTTGCTTGATGAACTCTTCATCAAAGGAATACGAGGTTCGTATCCGGTGACGCGGCTGACGGATGAGTGTGGGGGACTTCCCAAGACTCCGCTTCCTCTTTTGCATGCGAGGGAGGTGACAACCATGTTAATTTGGGAGGCCTCTGTGCTGTTAGTAAATACTGTATGAATGAGGGAGTGAATGATGAGTTGTAAATATGGTATGAATGAGAACATTCATCATAATTGCATATGGTCTAATAAGGCAGATTGTAATTTTAGCACAATAAAGAAGTTTCAGAATAAAAAAAAGGAATACAAAGATATCTGCTTATCGTAATCGTCTTTCTGAATTTAAAAACTATTTTTCTGGTGAAAATGGGTGTCTTTTGTAATAACTTTTCTTCTCTTATAAAGACACTTAGTAATGAACATAACCCAACAGTATGCCACTTGTTCATTGATTCCTCGAAAGTTAGTTTAAAAGCTGTGCTTCTGCATAATAGCAATATATTTACATCAGTACCTGTAGCTGAATCTGCTAGTAGCAAAGGAACGTATGAAAACTTTAAATTTATATTGAAAAAGCTTCAATACGCAGAGTATGAATGAAGTATTTGTGGTGATTTGAAGTTGAATTTATTCTTGGTCTGCAGCTTGGTTGCACAATGTACTGTTTTTTTTCATGTGAATGGGCTAATAGGGACAGAATAAAACATTTCATTATAAAAGAATCTCCTAAACTCGAATCACTCATTCCTGAACAGAAAAATGTAAAAATGACCCATTTTTTAACCATAAAAATGTGCATCTCCTTTACATATTTAACTACGATTAATGAAGAATTTCGTCAAGGCCATGGACAATACTCCCGGTTTCGTGAGCTTAAAACAGATGTTTCCTAAAATTAGTGATGCAAAAATTAAAGAAGGAATATTTACACATACGTGTAAATCAGAGATCACTAATGCATGATGAAAGCATTGAGGAACTATTGAATCCACTGCAGAAATCAGCTAGGAAAGCATACAAAAATGTTACTTTGCTTTTTAAAAAATCGAAAACGAAATTACCGTAATATTTTCAACGATCTTATGAAATGTTGGGTTGTGATATGTCCTTAAAACTATACAAAGTTCTGCACACTCCTGAATGGCAAAGTTTCTGGATACTCTTGGTGCAGTGAGATATGAGCATGGGGAACACTTTGATCGGGAAATTTTAGCTGTGGAAAAGAGGTATGAAGGCAAATGGAATCCTAATATACTGGGAGATTATTGTAGGACCATCAAGAGGGATGCTTCACGGGCGAGATAAAGCAGAATTCCGTCATTTCTCACTTTCTAGATGAATCAAATGTTTGAATATTGTGCAATTAAAATAGAGAAAATATAATTATGTTTCAAATTATAAATGCTCGTCTCCCAGAAACCTCGCCTGATGAAAAAAAAAACCGATGTCGTATTTGAATTATGGAGAAAAAATACATAAAGAATGTATAATCACATATTGTTCTTCCTGAGACAAAAAACTCTTTCCCATGGGCAGTTCTACGAAGCTTGCTCACCTCTCCTGACAGCCCCATGATTTTGCAGGCAATTTATGAAAAAAGGACTTCAACGTCTTCGCATTGCTGTTAAAATCATATGATGCTTCTTATTTCTGTTTCCCTTGCATGTATAGAAAACGGTTGCTTAGTAAATAGCGCCTGTATAAATTACTCCATAAGGTGGCCAGGGTATTTAGCTAGTATATAAGTATTTAAAAAATACTATGAGCCACGCAATTAATTTTATAAATATAAGTAAGGGCTGCTAATAGATACCTAGATTTATGGTCTTGTGAAATAAAATCATAATAAAACCCAAAAATTAAAAAATAGGGTCTTTATTATAAATAAACGGGTTATAAATATTTATTAAACAGATGTTCTCTCAAATTTCAGGGCTAAAACGTTATAGGCCAAAAACATACAGTAGTAGTACTAAACCAATATTTTTACATCACAGCAAATAAGACAGATAGGCAGATTGATAGAAATATTAGTTTAATTTTTCTTTAATATTCTTTGTTACTTACATATTTTCTTTTCATGTTTTGGTGTCCATTTCTGTTATATTTTGTATATTAAAATTTGATTATTAATTAAATTCAATTATTGTTCCCAACACCATTAAGCTGACGACTCCCAAATATTAAGTTTACTGAATGAGT
Source organism: Acanthosoma haemorrhoidale (assembly GCA_930367205.1). NCBI lineage: Eukaryota > Metazoa > Arthropoda > Insecta > Hemiptera > Acanthosomatidae > Acanthosoma > Acanthosoma haemorrhoidale. The sequence goes on from OV884009.1 coordinate 21,262,429, forward strand.
AAAATAACATTTTATTTTATATTACCATGTGGGGGGTTCTGGGCTGTTTGTAAATACTGTTTGAATGAGCGAGATAATTCAAATTGTAAATATGGTATGAATGAGAACATTTATTACAATTACTTATTGCCTAATAAGGCAGATTGTAATTTTAGCACAATCAAGAAGTTTCATTAAAAAAAAAATGTTTATATTATTAAAATTTAATAATACAATTATGATTATTTGACTTTGACAATCTTCTTTGTTATGCAATAGTCTATTTTGTTTTCCCGAAATTACTTTTCTATCTGTACTTCATCGTTATTCATAGGGGACTTTATACCGGAATAAAATTTTTTTTTTAATTTAACTATCTACCTGTCTATGTAATGTTATTGCTGTTATTACCGGCCTTTACATGTCTCATAAATTATTGAATTTGAAACTTCTTTATTGTGATAAAATTACAATCTGCCTTATTAGGCAATAAGTAATTGTGGTAAATATTCTCATATACAATACAATTTTCATTGACTCGCTCATTCATACAGTATTTAAGAACTGGCCAGAGACCTCCCAAATCCACATGGTTGTCAACTCCCTCGCATGCGAAAGAGGAAGCGGAGTCTCGGGAAGTCCCCTACACTCAACTGATACGAGCTAGTGGTGGTTGACGAAGAGCGCGGGAGGCACATACGCTCATGACATGGTGGGAGAAACTGTCCAAAATTATTGAATTAAAAACATTGAATTTCCAACCGATCAATAAACTGCAATTGGTAACTACCAAAATACAACATTGAAAAAAACTAATTTTTATATATAAATTCTTTATTGAAAAAAATTACAATTTGCCTTTTCCAGCATTAATAATTGTGCTGAGAGATCATTCATACCTTATATACAATTCCATTTATACCTATATACAGTCCATTCATACCTATATACATACAGATTCAGCCCAGGAGCCCCCCCGCCCCCGAAGCCAATCCCCCAGCAAGCTGGCGGAAAGGCCGGAAGCAGCGAAGCTCCCCCCGCCCCCTCTCCGGCCGTGGCACCATCCGGCGCAGGCCACAGAGAGGGCAAGAGAGCCACACACGCTCAGGACATGAGTGGGGATGATGGCCAGTGCCAGGACCCCATGACATAGAATGTCTATTTATAATAGGTCGCGAGGCCACCGCCGTTTTAGGCGTCGAGGAGGATTGTAAGGATGAATGTTACTGGATATGGAGTCGACCAAAGGATTCGGATGTGCGGAAAGGTTTTGGTGAAATTTGGAAAATCTTGAGGATATAAGGTCGAGGACAGTTGGTACATGGAGATCTCTGTGAAGGGATGAGTTTTTAATATAAAAGGGTGCGTTGACTATGGTTCTGAGGACTTTGGATTGGAATGTTTGGATACGTTTGATGTTCGATGGTTTGGCTGTCCCCCATAACTCTATTCCGTAAGTCCAAATTGGTTTTAATAACTGTTTGTATACGTGGAGTTTGTTTTCTAGTGTGAGGTTAGAGTTTCTGTTCAGTAGTCTGTATAACTGTCCAAACCGTCTGTTCGATTCTTGTCTTTTAAGTCTTGTGTGAGGGTTCCAAGTCAGTCTTTTGTCTAGATGAAAACCTAGATATCTAACTGTATTGGACATGGGAAGCGGAATTGAATTGAAGGTTACGGACGGGCAGGATCCTCGACGGAGAGTAAATGTGGTGTGAACGCATTTGCCTTCATTGACCTTGATGCGCCAGATGTTGCACCACTTCTCTATCTTAGTGAGGTGATTTTGGAGGTTGTAGGATGCCGTTGACGGATTGGGATGTGACGAGAGAATTGCTGTGTCGTCAGCAAAAGTTGCAAGGAAGGTGCTAGGACTTAACGGAATGTCAGCAGTGAAAAGGGTATACAGGATAGGGCCAAGGACGCTGCCTTGAGGAACTCCTGCTTCTATGGGGTAATAATCGGAGTATTCTGAACCACAACGGACCCGAAAGAACCTGTTAGACAGATAGGATTGAAGGATTAGATAAAGGGTCTGCGGTAAGGAGATTTTTAGTTTGTAAAGCAAACCTGGGTGCCATACCCGGTCAAAAGCCTGAGCTACGTCCAAGAAAGCACCCGTGCAGTAGTGTTTGCTTTCAAGTGCGGAGGATATATGGTCAACAACGCGAAGGCCTTGTTGAGCAGTGGAGTGTCTGAAGCGAAAGCCAAATTGATGGTTAGGAAGAAGGTTTTTGGATTCAACTATAGGCAAAAGGCGTTTGAGTAGGATTCTTTCAAAAACTTTTGAAAGGATTGGAAGTAGACTGATTGGGCGGTAAGATGAGGGATCATTTGGGGACTTTCCAGGTTTCTGAAAGAGGACGATAATGGAATATTTCCAGAGAAGTGGGTAGTGGGTGGTTCTAAGGATACAATTAAATATATAGGTGAGGAAAATTATTGCTTTGGGTGGGAGTTGTCGAAGGATCTGAGCAGTGAGAAGATCGTATCCAGGAGATTTACGGAGTGGTAGGTTTTTTAAGTGGTATTGGACCTCGGAGGGATTGACTGCCTTTGGAGGAAGTGAAAGAGGAATCGGAGAAATAAGGAAATCTTCGACCTTCGTATCGTGGGATGGATTATGCTGGTTGGGATGAGGTGTGAAAGTATGTGAGAGGTGCTGTGCGAATGCTTCAGATCTCTCTCCATCTGACGCAGCCCAGGACCCATCGCCACGACGAAGTGGATGTGATACATAATGGTATTTTAGGATATTTTGGGTAGCTCTCCAAAGAGAGTTGTCCTGAGTGGATAAAGAGGATAGGTAAGAATTAAATGTTTGGGATCGGAAGGTTGCCAACTCTCGCTTTAACAATTTACAGTTTTGATTGTAACAGCGGCGATCGGCAGGGTGTCGGGTTCTTTGCCATAAGGCTTTGGAGCGGCGTTTGATGTGGATAAGGTCGAGTAGGTTTTGAGGTAAAGAAGTTTTGTTCTGGGCATACGGGGAAGGTCGAGGCTTTGAAGCATTCCATGCACATTGTTGGATTAAGGTAGTAAGGGAATGTACGGCATGGTCTAGATCATGAGGTGTTTTTAGGGTAACTTTGAGGTCAATGGAATTAGTTAGAAGTTCACGGAAGTGGTCCCAGTCGACTGGACCTCTGATGAATGAGGGAGGAGGTAGTTTGGGGATGGGGTGTAACGAAAGAGTGAGGAGTAGAGGGCTATGGTCGGACGACAGGTCATCGAGCCGTGTAGTGGACGAATTTATCGATCCTATTCCATGGTGGATGAAGAAATCAAGGATGTCAGGATTTCGATAGGGATCTGCAGGCCAATAGGTAGGAGTCTGAGGAGGGAGAGGGGTGGAGTTTGTGGATAAGAGTGCAGATAACAAAGCTCGCCCTCGGGAGTTGGTGGTTCTAGAGCCCCACTGTTGGTGCTTTGCGTTGAAATCTCCACCCACAAGGTAGTGATGTCCAATTGAGTTAAGAAAGGAGGTAAATTGTGAGTTGGAAATAGACTTGTTAGGTGGACAATACGCTGCAGCTATGGTGAGGGGGAAGGGAAATGTGCGGATTGACACAGCTGTGGCTTGTAGGAAATCATGGGCAATCAATGGGACGATGTGGTGGGAAAGGGAATGGTGGATAAGGACAGCAGTACCAGCATGTGATGTTCCATCAGGGTGGTCTGTTCTGTAAATCTGGTACTGTGGGATTTTGAGGGATCTGTTAGCAGTCAGTCGCGTTTCAGTAATGAGTGCAACGTCAATGTTTTTTTCATTTAGTAATGTTGTCAGTTCGTTTGTGTGATTTCGAACACCATTGGCATTCCAAAGAAGGATAGTTAAGGGTTTTTTATTCATTTGGGAGAGCTTGGAATGAGGTGGGAAACAAGGTTGGTGAGCAGTGAAATAAGAGGAGTGATAAGAGTTCTGAAGTCGGTGAGAAAGGATGTAAGAAGGCTAGTGAGATCTGTGGAGTTGGGAGGGGGAGGAATTTGGTGTATGTGAGGCTGAGGTAAATGCTGTGGTTGAGGGAGGGGAGGAGGCGGTGCCTCGGATAATGTCTTGCGTCCACCTGACACTATGTTTGCGAATGAAGTGGAGTCATTCACTTCTCTGGCTGGAACGCTTCGCGGTTTCACTGCTTGTTCTACCACGAGTGGGCGGCGTTGTTGTTGGAGGCGGTTCTTCAGCACTTTATATGCCTCGCAGCCTTTGTAGTTGGCAGGGTGGTCTTGCTGACACAAGGCACATACAGCGGGGGATTGGCGAGGCTTCTTGCAAAGCTCGCTCTTGTGCTTGTCTCCGCACTTCACACACCTAGGTATGTGGTGACAGTACGAACGACTGTGGCCATATTCCTGGCAGTTGTGGCACTGAACTATGTCACGCCTGGGATGTGATTTTTCCACCTTTACTCTAGTGTAGTAGAGGTAGTTCACATTGTAAATTTGTTCAACTCCTGGCGTTTTTTCGAGGTCAACGAAAAATAGTGGGAGTGGCGTTTTCACCGGAGTGTCCATGTCCTTGTCCTCCCTGAAGACATTGACTACCTGTCTTGCATTGAACCCTTGGGCACTCAGTTCTTCTATAATTATATCAACTGGGGTCGTCGGGTGAAGGTTCCTAATAACAACCCTCAAGGATCTATCTTCCTTTAGCTGATATGTGTGAAACTCAGCTTTTGTATTTTCCAGATACTTAACAATCGCTCTATATGTATCTGAATTGTCTGGCGTGATCCTAGTATCTCTGCTTCTATTGAGGCAGGTAAACTTACCAACCCCAACAATTTTTTTTAATTGATCGCATAGTATTTTAAAAGACCTAATATTTTTTATGAATATTGGAGGTGGCTTAGGGGTTTTAGGGGTGGTAGTTGTCTCCAAAACTAATTTTAATAATTAAAGTTTGAATCTAATAAGCCAACCAATTAAGTGCAGTACAGTTTTTTTTTTAATTAAAAAAAAGTGAAGAGAAAATGCATCAACTCATCTTAAATTTATATTTTGAGTAAACATTGCAAGTAGATACACATTATGTTAAATTGTTCAAAAGTGTCATGTTCTTATTTAATATAATAGTACAGTTGATAACGTTTGTTTTTTTAATTGAACCCAAGGAAAAAAAATGGAATTAGTGGGGTACTACACCCAGGTTTTTTTTTTCACGGTGAGAAATCAATTAAAGTAACCCACTCAGGGACTTCTCGGCTCTTATTCATGCGCATAAATAATCTAACGGTGGAGCATTGAAGAAAAAGGATAATAAAATGGGAATCAGTTCCTTGGTGGCTACGACCCTTCAACCATGAACCGAGGCAAGGTTTTCCCATTTGCATAAAAGCAACCAATCAATGGTCTGTATGGCTAAATATCGGAGCAACTGAGCCTGTCCCTCTTGGCCCTTTTCCTTGCTGGGTAATCTCCTTCAACGAATCACTCCTTCGGTTTTCGTATACTCTTATGTTGGTTGAGAAATAGGTTAACACTTACCCCTCTCTATCCACGGTTATTTAATTTTCAACGCATTATAATATATATAAAACTTCTTTATTGCGATAAAATTACTATCTCCCTTATTAAGCAATAAGTAATTGTGATAAATGTTTTCATTCATACCATATTTACAATTTTCATTCACACAGCAATTACAAACCCCCCAAATCCACATGGTAGTCACCTCCATTGCATGCGAAAGAGGAAGTAGAGTCTTGGGAAGTCTCCCACGCTCCTCCGTCAGCCACGTCACTGGGTACGAGCCAGTGGAGGCTGAAGAAAGGCGCGAGAGCCACAGACACTCAGGACATGATTAGAGAAACTAGCCATTTCCAGGACTAACACTTAATTATAGCAGGTCACGAGGCTAATTCCATTTTAGTCTCCGAGAAGGATTATAGGGATGAACGGTGCAGTGTATTGACTGTGCTATGGGATTAGGGTGGTTGGATAGGTTACAAAGGAGTTTCATGAACTTGGGAGGGATGAGTTCAAGAATTTAGGGTATATTAAGATCGTTATGAAGGATTTCGTTTCTGAGGTATTAAGGGGCTTTTTTTTATTGTTCTCAGGACATTCAATCGAAAGGATTGGATAGGCTTGATGTTCAACTTTTTTGCTGTCTCCCAAAGCTCAATTCCGTATGTCCAGATTGGCTTCAGTATGACTTTGTAGACCAGTAATTTATTTGCTATTAAGAGATGAGGTGTCCTTCGAAGTAGTCTGTAAAGTTGTCCAAAGCGTCTGTTTAGTTCTTGTCTTTTTAGCCTCGTGTGAGAATTCCATGTCAGCCTTTTGTCGAGATTGAAACCTCAATACCTTACTGTCTCTGATACAGGAAGAGGAATGGAATTAAAAAAAAACTAGTGGAAACGACTTGAGGCAGAGGGTAAAGGTAATGTGGGAGCCTTTTGCTTCATAAAGTTTCATTTGCCATTGGTTGCCCCAATACTTGATTTCATCAAGGTAATTTGAAGGTTATGTGATGCTATATAGGGGTCTGTGTGGGATGGCAGGACTGCAAATTGCAGTGTCATCTCCAAATGTGGCCAAGAAGGTATTGGGGGTAGAGGGGACATCAGCAGTGTATAGTTTATAGAGGATGGGACCCAGGACACTACTCTGTGGAACGCCTGCTTTGATGGGGTGATAGTTACAATATTCTAAGCCCCAGCAGAATTGGAAGAAGCTGTCTTAAAGTTAGGACTGTAGGATTAGTGAAAGGGTCTGTGTAAATATGTTTCGAGCTTGTAAAGCAAACCTGCGTGCCAAACCCTGTCAAAATCTTGAGCTAGGTCCAGAAAGGCAACCAGTGCAATACTGTTTAGTTTCACGGCTGAGGATATGTGATCAACAACGCCTAGGCCATATTTAAGAAGTTTGTTAATGAAAATGAGTTGTTTTCATAAAATATATTAATGTAAAATGTTTCAACAAATTATGTATGCCTTCATAAGGTCCTAATAATAAGAATAGAAATTAGCTGATAAACATATTGGTAATAATTAATAACGAATGTTAGGTATACACGAATAGAAACAAAGCATTGTACGTATGAATGCAATTTGGTTAGCTTATCTGACATCCATTAATATGTAACTGACGTTTCAATATTATTGTTGTAGTAAGTTATAATAATAGTATATAATACAGGTACATGTAAATAACATGATTTCTAACAACATTATTTTGCATATATCCTATGTAAAAACTAGCACTCTTTTTATGTTGTATTTTATATTATATCTAACTTTTTTATGATATTCGTATCCAGTTATGTTTCACATCTAAATTCTGTTTTGATGCAGACATAGATAGTATGTCGAGACATTGACCATTAATATATTTTATGAAAACGTTTTAATCAACCTAAGCCGATCTCCCAAGGAAATCTTCAAATTATTTGTACAAAGGGCTGCTTCAAAGAAATTCCAGAGGTATTGCTGAGGAAACGAAGTATACAATTTCTCTTGGCTTAGTAATTGCCTTATTGTGCTGTTAATTATAAATTAGAGGTAGAAGGATCCCCTAAAGTAGGAAAGTTAGGTTCTTTTAATTGAATAGACAGATGAGTGATGGACTCCTGGTCAGCGCTAGTCATCCATCACCTCCAGCTGTTCTTCCTTCTTCATTTTTTTCCTTTTTTCTCTTTTGTATCGCCTGTTTTATAATAGCAACAATACCCTCCTATATTTTTAATACCTCTGCATAACAAACGGTTCTTCGAAATAAATAAACAAAGCCCTGCATTCCTACCCGTACATCGTTAATTATAACTTTATTTTAAATGAAGATTCGTTTGGCATATGATAGCGATTAATTTAATTAAATTAAAGCTCTTTGCACGATAGGTCCAGTGGATACCAGTACTACCAAAGTTGAAGATTCAGATCACCTCTATTCATGAAGCTGGTCACAATTTCTATCACGGGGCCTAACCTCATGGCCCGCGACATCAAAAAGTTGTCATAAATATAATCTTGATAGTTCTTCGGGCACTGATTACTTGTAAAATCAAATAACGAAGCCCGTTCCTCAAAACCAAACAGGTTTTGACGCATTTAGTTTTTTCAGGTTTTTTTATACAGCCTTTATACAGTATTTATACCACCAAATTGTTATTAAGTAGTTATAAATATTCATCAAGAGGGTTTAAATTAAAATTTCCCTCCATATTGGGTAAATACTTCAGTATAAATTTTAAAAGTCTTCCGTGTTTTATATACAAAATATTAAATAAAAATCTGTAAACAAAATTAGACATTTTTTCGAAGGGTGGTTTAATCACAGAACCAGGACCCATGGTTGTTAGTAAAACAGTCTGGTCAAATGGTTAATAGATTTTACAACAGTACACAAATATTTACAATAACGACCCTTGTAGGCCTATCACTTCTACATTTTTCGTAACTTCACTAAGTCATAAATAGGATTTTCCCAACCGAAATTCCTTTAATAAATGCGATTTCACGGCTTTGGGTCACTGCAGAAGTCATTTTCACTACAAAATTGGTCCGACTGCAGATGGGAAGAGGAACGTGTGCCACAATGGTTAACCAGTTTTGAAAGAAAAATATCTACTTGGTATGAACTGACCAATACGGCAGAGTTGAATGTAAACTTTTAGCAGGAGTCCATCGCACAAAAGTAGCTGAACATAGGACTGCCCAGCAATCTCTTTAGTAAATGATCATTCACTTCCTCTTTCCCATGCGAGGGAGGTGACAACCATGTGGATTTTGGGGGTCTCTGGGCTGTTTGTGATTACTGTATGAATGAAAAATGTAAATATGGTATGAATGAAAACACTTATCACAATTACTTATTGTGTAATTTTATCATAATTAAGTTGTTGTTAAACTCTAAAAAAAAAATTATAATTAAACCGGCAACGAAAAAATCGGAATCAGACAAAGATTTCAGGAAACATCTAAAGTATACTTAATGTTTAAGTATCAAATATCTGTCTTATGCCATTTTTATTTAACAAACAGTAAAATATCAAAGACAATTAAACTAAAAACAGGACTCCTGGATTATTCATAGAGTGTAGGAGGGAAATTTAGAAGAGGGGGAAGGCCGCTAAATAAACCGTGTACATTAAAGGTAAACAGAGTTTTATTACGAAGCGTATGTGGCAAAGGTTGGTGGTTTCGACTTTGAGTTAGACCAGGTGGCTATCTTAATGAGAGGGGATGAAAGAGCCAGTGAATGGAGCATTGAGATAATTGTGAGTCTGATTTGCCACCACCACTAGTGCTGATAATGTTTGCAAGTGTTGGCCTCCCCTATCTTGACCCTGCCGTAAATAAAGCAACCCCCACCCCCATTGCCCGGTCGCAGATAACTCCCTCAGGCTTATCGCAAAGCCTAGGCAAGAACGGCCGTGCAAGCTGGGCATTTCAATCGTGTTCGAGGGGAACAATCCTCAATGAATACTTTCTCCACCAGTCCAGTGGCTACTATCCGGAAAGCAGTAAACCTTTCCTACTTCTTGGAATCATTGCTTTATAAAGGGACGATTAGTTAACAAAGTGACATTACTGTTAGAGAGCCACTACTGTAATGGGTAGTCTTTGAAGGGTAGGTGTTAATCCTCTTTTCCCTCTCCCTTGTATGTATTTTCTAAGATGGCGTTCGAAAAATTCAAGTCATATGTTATGTAATGTACAATTAAGGGTTTTCTTGCTGTGCAAACAATTTTTATGCGATCGTAATGAAAATTACTTATCATAAGAAATAAAACTTAATAATGTAATTTGTTTTTGCTAATCGAACTACTGTATAAAAAATGCGAAAAAAGAAAACCTACTAAATCTCTATAATTTAAACATGGGTGGAGTTAAGGTCACAATCGCACGTTTATTAACCCATTTAAATTAGTTGAGGTAAGTTATAATAAGTTTTATATGTTGTAACTCTTCGTTGAGATGATAACTGAATCGACAGTTATACGAATGTCAAATTCAATCTGACCTATAAATATTTCTCTAAGGGAACAAAAGCTTAATCTGAATAAATATAGAATCACACTATAAATATATATATATATATATATATATATATATATATATAAAATCAAAATCAATTAAAGCGGACCTAGTGTGCAGAATAAAAAGGAGCGTACAAAACCTAATACAGGCCGACAAAGAAACCCCATGAGCAGTGGTACAAGAAAGACTAAAGAAGGCATACGAAGGAGGCAGATGGTCACCAGAAGAGGACATCTTCCAGATGTTCAGGGAGACCAGACTCTTGGCAAAGTTTAACAAAATGATAAAAACGGTGAACCTAGCGGAAGTGGCCGGATGGCATTCCTATCGAGCATCCTGAAGGTACAGTTGGCCAGGGATACCGGCAAGAAAGATAGTTTACCGGGAGAACAATCGTTCATTGAGTGCGTCCAAGATTTAATGGACGCTAGTGCTCGTGAAGAAGCAGAAAAATTAGAGGCATACGAGACAGGGTGGTCCAAGGTGATGTACAGGAGGCCGAGAATGCCGCAACAGGCATGGAAGAGGAAGGATCAGCGGTATGCAGAGAAAAAAGGGGCGGCGGTTGAAGGAAGTATACCTAGCCAAGGGAGACCGTGCCCTGCGGGAGGAAGGAGGACAAAGATGTCACGGATGTGGGAAAATTGGACATTTAGTGGCACAGTGCCCGCGCACAAAATGTTTTAAATGCGGAATTGAAGGACACATCGCGAGGCAGTGTCCATACATTTTCCAGTGAACAGAGAGGTATGGGCCGGAACCGATGGAGGTCAACGCACAGAGAGTATAGAGAAGAACCAGAACCCTCTCGGAATCGTCGAAAACTACGGGAGCGTCGGAGACAGAAGAAGAAGAAGATGAACCCAGGAGCAGCAGATAAGAGACTGGAGAGGACGGCAGGGACTACGAAAGAAGCAGACGACATGGCACGGAAGGAGGAAGGAAACATCATGTGGTGGCCTGAGGAGCGAGCTGGCAGAGGGGTTACCATCAAATTCGGATACCTCATGGAGACCAACACAAAACGGCATTCACCTTCGATCGGGGATATTACGAATACGCCATAATGCCGTTTGGGCTGAAAAACGCGCCAATAATGTTCCAGAGGCTGATGGACGAATTTCTAGGAGGGATGGGGGAGTCGTTTTTCCAGATATACATGGGCCACCTCCTGGTCTTTAGTCGCGATGAGGTAGTACACGAGGCTTTTGACAGGATTAGGCAATTCGGGCTGAAACTTTCGGCAGAGAAGTCGCTTGTGGGACAAGAGCAGGTAAAATTTGTAGGCCACATAATTTCCAGAGAATTTGCAACCCGATCGTGGGAAGGTGGAGGCAATCCAGCGGATGACTATCCCGAAAGAATCCGGAATCAGGTGCTTACTCTGATCCCTGAACTACTACCGCAGATTCATTCCAGAAATGGTGGTGTACCTCATCCCTATTACCAATCTCCTTAAGAAAGGACAAAAAGTCGTCATTACCCCGGTAATGGAGAATAATATAAGACGTTGCATGGAGCGGCTACAGGGGGAGCCTATACTAGCGTTTCCAGATTTTGGACACCCCTTCAAGATTACCACAGATGCGAGTGAATACGCGTTGGGGGCGGTACTCTCGCAGGATCGTGACGGGGGGAGGAGCGACCAATAGCATACGCTAGCAGACGCCTTACCGAATCCGAGAGTAGATACAGCGTGCTAGAACGCGAATTACTGGGGATCGTATGGGCAATAGAACACTTTCCGCCTTACGTATTTGGTGTGGAAGTTTCGGGTTCAAACAGATCATCACCCCCTCCAATGGGTAGGAAAACTAAAAGAGTCTTCAGCGCGGATTACCAGATGGAAGGAGTTCCTCAGTCAATACAACATTGACATTATTTACAAACCAGGGAAGGAGAACGTCGTGGCCGATTGGTGACATCCACCAGTTCGTCCAGGAATGGTCACCCGGCTAGGAAGGTGAGTGGGAGTGGGCTCCAGCCAATGATGTTCCGAGTGATGGAAGTTCAGCGGGGGACATTGAGGACGTCGACGCCATAATAAATGACAAGAGGCGCCAGATCATTTGGCTCACCAAAACTTCTGGGATCTTCAATGGAATCCGAGAAGTCCGGCCACTGCAACATCGTCAAGATCTGGTCGACACCTGGGATAAATGACGGTATGATTTGCCGCGCCCTGAAGGACGCATCTACTCCAGGGAAAACACACCACATGTACGTGGGAAATGCGACCATCTGGGACCGCATCAAACGCCTATGGAGGACGGAGAGAATCGGAGTCGATCGTACGTTCGTCCGATGTATCCTGAAGGTGGAGACAGTAAAACAAGAAACGCGGCAGAGAGAAGTGACCTTGCATTCTACCAAGAGAAGACAAACCACCGGGGAATCGACGCTACCCTGCAAGCATTGAAGAGAAGATATTTCTGGTGGGGCATGAAAGACACAATTGCGAGAATTATTGGTACCTGCGACACATGCCTCACCACGAAATATGATCGCCCCCCCCCCCCAGAGCAATACAGGAGGAGACGCCGACGGCAGATCGACCGTTGGAGGATTTGCAGGTGGACACATTCACATGGAGGGGATACAAATAGGTCACCATTTTTGATAGGTTCAGCAAAACAGCGATGGCCCATCTGATAGCACAACGATCAGCGGAAGCAGTCCTAAGGGTACTACGCACATGGTGCCAATTTTATGGCGTACCAGACACGATAGCTTCCGACGCTGGTAGGGAGTTTGATAACGCCGAAATAAGGGCTGAGGCGGTGGCCTTAGAGATCCGTTAGCTACCCAACACCCTAGGACTCCCGAAGAGTCTAGGTGACGTAGAGCGGCTGCACAGCACGCTCAGCGACATCCTACGAATTTACCATGGAGAGAAGGGGTTAGAACCCAACGCGGCGATGGAAAAAAAAATATATATATATATATATATATATATATATATATATATATATATAAGTTAAGGCCTGGGCACTGTTGGTGCACAGTCTAAATACCAAAACATCGGGATGTAAACATTCCGAGTATATGTGTATGGGATTAAGAGCTATGAATAAAGCAGTCTTATACTATCGTTTGCCCTATTCACAACTATTACCTCTTTCTAAGTCTTCTTCACAACTATTCTTACTGTTCTAGTTCTCACGAACGTTAACTTATATATATATATTTATATTATATATTATATTATATATTATATTATATATTATAGTATATATATATTATATATATATATATATATTGTTGTGATATTAGAGATTGTGGAGTTTTTATATAATATTTAATCCAACTGATCAAGAAGGCAAAATAAAAACAAGTGAGAGTGTATGATAAAAACAAATGCTAGTATAGTTGTTGTTGTATCATAATTAACAAACAAAATTACTCTCTAGTTTTTAGACAGTTATAATTAGTTGTTGTGGTTCTGAGAAAACACACAGAACATTAAATTCACTCTAGTTTTTGGAATCAGCCTGATATATGTATCTGCATTCAGTGATGAAATACAAAGCCCGTAATACATATTATATATATTATTGAGATTGTGATTAAGAAAAACTTAAAAACTTTGTTGGTTAGTGGTTATTGACTTGAAGCGGAACGGAAAAGAAATAGCACGAAGAGAAGAAGTATTAATTTTGTTCAAAGAATGAAGAGAATTAAAGAAGAAAGGGAATCGAATTTATAGAAAAGTATTTATATAATTAATATAAGTTTATTTTTTTATGTTTGTAAAATTAAATTCATCTTTTTGCCAGAATTATTTTTGTTAATAGAACCTAGTGATAAATAGTAAATAAAATAAATTTAAAGTTAACAATAAAACTAATATATAAGAAGAACGTAATAATATATATATATATGTAAGACAATTATAGAAGGTGGGGTGAATAAACTGAAATCAGTTTATCTGTAAACAAAGTTAGCAATTCTATTCACTATATATTACATTATAAAAATTATTAATATTGATTTACACAATCTTACCTGTAAACAAAGAAACGACAATTACAGCTTATAACTATTACCTCTTTATTTACATGTTCTGTTACCTAACATAACCTTCTCTATCTGATTGCTGCTCCATCTGGTGGCAGCCAGTGGAAGCAGCGCGGCAAATTCAAGTTAATGAGAGAACTCTTTCATTACATATATATATATATATATATATATATATATATATATATATATATATATAAATCTAATACATAGATATTGCGATATTTCACAGTAGGTTCATTTTGTAGAATCGCCACGGGCTGTGGAAACTATTAAAGGGTAATGAACCGAGATAACTTCTCTATTGAATAAATATAAAACTACCAACTACAGTGGCTTATGATAATATTTCGATTGAAATTTTTTATCTATCCAAGCTCTAAAAAGGCTGTTTACATTTTGTAGGAAATAGTTAATGACGAATATTAAGTTAAAATAGGGCGTTTTTCTTTCGTGAGTTTACTTTAGGCGGTTCGGTTTTAGGTAATAAATGCAAATTGGATGTCGCCTTTAAGTTGCCACTTGTTGCGATGCCCTATAAATATTCAAAGGTATTATAATCCCCACGTAGCCATGAAAATTAATTTACTTACATAACTTCCTTTATTATTTAACCATATACGACTATATTTTTACAGACTAATGTGCCACTGCCTATTTTTAAATATTTGTCGACTGAATTCATTTAATCTTCTTAGCATCAAAATAGCTACAAAAGCATCATTTGCAAAAGGTAATGTGTATTACTAACACATATAAATCAGTTTATTGTTAAATCAATAGTCATATTTTTCGCCAGTTCATTAATTACCATTAATTCGATGTTATTTGTCATTTATTACAGTACTTTCTTCATTTTTTAATGTATGTTTTTAGGAGTTGATAGTCAGTAGATAATTTAGATATGAGTGAATGATTTTGTTTCCTATAACCCTCTAGGGTAATTACAGAAACATGTTAAATTTGTATGAAATTTTCTAAAGTTATCTAACCATCTGGTACTTGGACCTGATATAAAACTACATACTTTTATATTGTAATATAAAATATATTATGTTATAAGTCGCAAACATTATCTAGTTAGCGGTCACTACACATATTGAATTTTTTACGAATTGTATTTTAAAAGAAAGAATTTTTAGTTTACACCCAGAAGCCTTTTGTGGCGAATTTGTATTTTCAAAATCCATACCTGAACTTGAGATCGTTATATTCCGGTAACATTTGCCGGCTTGTACATAATTTAGTCACATTTGCAGACTTTATGTACATAATTGAAACATTTCAACTGTCAATCTATAGAGAAACTCTCATTGCCTGAAGCAATTTGACAAAATCCTCTAAACTAAAAATTAACGAGACCGGCTTACAGTTTATAAGGACACTATATTACAAACTTAACTCAGAGTGCAGGCAAATTTGATATACGTAAATGACAGTGAAAGAAGAAAAAAAGAGCACTTGTTGGTTCGTTCATTACATCTACTACCCAACGACCTAACCAACGATACAAACTGAAATGGAATTTGTAATTAAAAAGAAAAAAGAAAATATATCAGCTTTGAATTGTGATATCACGTGTGGGGGACATTTAAATACTGCTCGTTTTGACCACCTTGGGCTCCATTCTCACCTTGGTGTGCATATTTTAAGTTTATACTGGGGCAGTAACAAGAAATACATTCAGGATTTTTACTTCACCAAGAATGGATTTACAAAATAAAACAATTATAAACGACAGCAAATTAATTCATTCGAACGGTTTCAAGTGTTAGCATTTAAAACTTAATTTTTTTTCAAATAGCTTTAAACTTTATTGTGATATAATTACAAACTGCCTTATTGGGCAATAAGTAATTTGTTCAATGTTCTCATTCATACCATATGTACATTTTCGAATAGCTAGAATTTCTTGTTGCGTTCCTTTCTTTTTTGTCTTCTTAACCATGGAAAATAACTTAAAATATAAAATGATATATAAAATTTATAAAGTACTTTATAAATTAAAAACATAAGAGATATTGGACTAACTTTGAAATTGGAAGACAAACATCCAGACCGACAAAAGGCAAATTCCGCATACCTTTTTGAAACCAAGATAATTGTTAGCTTGGTCTTGGCCGAAAGGAAAAATGTAAAATATCTTTCGTTGTTTAGCAACAATGCATTAGAATGCTACATATGTCTCATATAATTTTTTTCTTTTGTTTTATGACGTTTAAACCACAAGGGTCATTAACGCCTCGTTCATTTTGTACATTATCACACATATCATTTTTAAACAAGAGAAACTAGTAGTAATAATAGTAACCTGTTAGTAACATACAAGTAGTGCTTTGCTTCATTGGGAGTTCTGGCTGTTTTCTCCCAGTGTTTTTAAAGGCAATAAGTAATTGCGTTCGATGTTCTCATTCATACCAAATTTACACTTCTTCATTCGTTCGCTCATTTATACAGTGTTTACCAACAGACCAGAGACCTCTCAAATCCACATAGTTGTCACCCCCATCGAAATCGAAAGAGAAATCTGGTGGATACGATTAAGTGGAGCGGTTTGAAAGGCAGGACTATACGGCTAGAAAAAGGGTGCGTGGTAGATTTTGAGTTTCTAAAGCAAACCAGCGTGGCAAACCCTGTCGAAAGCTTGAGCTATGTCCAGAAAGCCACGAGTGCAGTACTGCTTGGTTTCAAGAGCTGTGGATATGTGATCAACAACTCGAAGGCCATGTTGAGCAGTGAAATCTTGTAGACGGAAACCAAACTGGTAAGTAGGAAAGAGGTTTTTTGATTCAACAATTGGAAGTAGACGTTTTAATAGGAGTTTTTCAAAGATTTTTAAGAGGATAGGAAGTAGGCTAATTGGACGGTAAGTGGTTTACCGGGTTTATAAAATTGGACAATAATAGCATGCTTCTAGTGGAGATGAAAGTGCGTCATTCGGATAGTAAACTTATAAACGTAGGCTAGGGAGATTATGGCTTTAGCAAGAAGTTGTTGAAGAATTTGAGGAGTAAGGAGATCATACCCAGGATATTTTCGGTAAGGTAAGTTTTTCAGAAGGTATTTGACCTCAGAGGGGTTAAAGGTTTTTGGTAGAAGTGAGAGAGGTATAGGCAAAGCAAGGAAATCTTTAACAGCTGCGCCATGAGTATGGCTTTGATGAGAAAGGTGAGGTATACGGCTACGAGAAGATGCAGGGCAAATTTTTCCAACCTATCCCCATCCGAAGCCACCCAGAACCCATCATCACGATGAAGAGGGTCTGAGACAGAATGATATTTTAGGGTTTTTTAAGTTACATTCCACAGGGAATTATAAACTGTAGACAGAGAAGAGAGGTAGGAATTAAAGGTTGGCAAATGCCGCTTTACCAATCTGCAGTAATGAATGTCCCACCGACGATCATCAGGATGTCGGGATCATTTCCACACTGTTCTTGAGTGGCTTTGGTTTGGACTGGATTAGGCCTTTGATCAGCACCTCAAAGGATTTTGATTATGAATTTACGAATCTCTGGATCAGAGTAGTGAAAGAATGCACTGTCTGCATCGTCTAGATCTTCCGATGTTTTCGGGGCCACTTTGAGGCCTACATAATCCGGAACGGTGGACGTGGTACTGAACGACTGGGCCCCTAAAGGAGGAGGCAGTTTGTGAATTTGTCTTAGAGAAATGGTTAGAATCAAAGGGCTATGATCGGATAAGAGGTCATCAAAGCGTGCAGGTGAATAGTTTAGTGTTCCTAAACTACTGCAAAAGAAGAATTCAAGGAGATCAGGATTTCAGCTGGGATCAGATATCCAATACGTGGCTGTGTCAGGAGAGATAGTGGAGCACTCTTTCCATTTGAGAGCAGACAGAAAAACACGTCCTCGTGTATTTGTGGATCTTAAGCCTCAATGTTGGTGCTTTACGTTAAAGCGCCTACCAACAAGGAAACGATGTCTGAAGGAGTTTAGAAAGGAGATGAATTGGGAATCGGAAATGGATTTATTAGGATGACAATACACCAATGTGAGGGGGAGTGTGAAGGTGCTGATTGACACTGCAGTGGACTGAAGGAAATCATGTGCTACCAAAGGATGTGAAATGGATAAGGAGTTGGCAGGATACATTTATGTATTATGTTTTACAAGGATAAGAGAAGAGACAAGATTCGTAAGAAGGGAAGTGAGAGCAGTAATTAGGGTTCTGAACTCTTTAAGGAATGAAGTTAATAGGTCAAAGACATCTGATGAGCTTGGATGTGGAGGAATATGTGGTTAAGGACGGGATTGGGTATCCTGGTTGCCTGGATGAATGGGATGATGAGGAAGAAGAACTTTCTGTCGTCAAGGAGTGGGCAGTGCCTGTGACTGGTCTTTGTTCCGAACTGTAAAGACCAAAGAGACAAAAGGCCTCAAATTTCGGGCTTGGCCGCTTCTAGAGCTACCTATGGCTAGCATGTTCTCTTCCGGACGACGGAGTTATTCGTTTCTAGACTTCGGTATCCTATAATCTTCGCTGCCGTTATAGTTGGCCGGATGGCCTTATTGACAGAGCACGCATACTGCAGGCGATTTCAAGAACTTCTTGCACAATTCGCTCTTGTATTGTTCACTGCACTTTACACACCTGAGGGGGGATAGTTACAGTAGGTATTGATGTGTCTATATGCTTGACAATTATGACATTGGACGTTGTTACTTTTGGGGTATGGCTTTCTAGACTTGTAATCTAATAAAATGCAAGTGGATTCGTTTGTAGATTTTCTCTACTCCAGACGTTCGCTCAAGATCGGCAAAGAACGGTGTTTAATCGCTTCCTATTTTCGCTTATACTCACATAACACGTTGGTGATTTGAAGAACCTTGCATCCTAGAGCTGTCATCTTATCCCCCATGTAGCGAGCGCTAACAATATATGTAAATTACCCTATACTCTGGTGCATAATGTATTATAATATAAATGCAAATCTTTGTAAATTTCTTGTAATAAATCATAGAGGGATCGGCAGATGTAAACAAGTAACAGAGGATCGAGGGTACAGCAATAAACCTAAGGGGGATTAGCCACCTGACTGCCATAAATAGACCGGGCAGACCTTCAGTCACTTCCGGCAGTCATAAAATCTAAAAGCCATGCCAATAAACAGCCCTATAGGGGACGAGCGATCACATATCGCTCGGTAGGTGTGACATCATAAAACACACCCTTTTAGGCCAACAGTCATAAAACTTAAGGGGGATTAGCCACCTGGGCATCATAAAACATACGCCCTGCAGCCAGGCTCCACCTTCCAGTAGGAAGGGGGGACGGATACTTAAATCAAGGGTTTTCGCCCTGCAGCCCCACTCTTTCCTAGTCTCTTCATCTATATAGCCGCTATCACTCGTCGCGATACACCAGGGCCCCGGGGCCCTGGGAGTAAGTCCACTCAGCCTTCCACTAGTCTACTCTCTCTCTGCCACACCTCTGGGCAGTCACCTCACAGCCTCTAGCAGACCTCTGACGACTTGTACTATTACGCTGCCGATCTGCCGCCCGAACTCTGAAAACTGGTCTTATTCTTTATGAACCTCTGTACCTCATCCTGAACACAGTGTATTGTCGGGACACATCCCTATCAATAAATGGAGTCAGATATTAACGCCGACATGGAACATGGTCCATGTTATTAACTACAACAATCCGAACTTGTCACCGGGACTAGGGTGATCAGGCACTCCCGTAGTGACGCCCCCCGACAATTGTTGACACCCGACACTCTATTTAGTCAGATGGTGTGGTGGGATGCAGGTTTCTGATCATCACCCGTGGCGATCTCTCTTACTTTAGCTGATACGTACGGAAATCAGCCTTTGTATCTCCCAAATATTTTATTATGGCTCAGTAAGTCTCGGGGGTGTCAGGAGAAAGTTTAGTGCCTGGTACCTTTGAGACAAGTACATTTGCCCGTACCTACAATCAACAGTTCACGTGAGTTGTCTGTAGAGACAGTTTTAAACCGGAAATAAGACCTATAAACTGTGCTGATATTTGTGAGCGACTGGGTTGCCTAACAGTGAACTTGGAAGGGATGAGTTCAAGATGTAGGGTATATTAAGATCGTTATGAAGGGTTTTGTTGCTGTCGTAATAAGGGGCATTTACTATTGTTCTCAGGTCTTTTGATTGAAAGGATAAGATTCCGTATGTCCAGATTGTCTCAAGTATAACTTTTTAGATTACTAATTTATTTAAATTAATTTTAAAATTAGATTTATGACGACTGGTTAATCATTTTTTAATAATTTTTGATGGGTTTTCACAGTTTGAGCGGTTATTTCATAGTTTTTAATTTGGATTTTTCAAGTTTTAATTATTTACTATATGTGTGCTGTTTTTGAATTTTAAGAATTTCTAATTGTAGTAGAATAGAAGGACTATTTCATAATATGCACAGTCCAGCACTGTTCAGCAGTGGAATATATTTTACCTAATGACTGTGGCCATTGTTACGTATAATAATATAATTTAGTTTGTCTCCATATACGCAGGTAAACGATTTTTGTCATTGTACTTCATTTTATTCTAGAGATAACTGGAGATGACAGCTTAGAGCTGTCCAAATCGCTTTTTCAATAAAGAAGAAATATCAGTTGTGGAAAGACAATAAAACTGTTTTGTAATTTTACCATTCCACTATCCGGCAGTAATCTTTTTACTTAAGCTATCTACGTACACATATGCAAAAAGAACTAGCAAAAGTAAAATAAGAGTCAAGGAAGCACTTATCACACAAAATTCAAATAAGGAGTTAGCTACTAAACTTATTTTTGGAATCATAGAATTTTTCAGGTGAAAATTTCAAATGTTTTTGACAAAATTAAAAAATATACAGCAGACATTTTTGTTTTTATTAATTAAATATTTGGATGTTTCTATGATTTAGTTTTAATAGAGGCTGATTGCAGGTAACGAATAGGGATAAGCATTTTTCTTTATTAAAAGAAGGAGTTGGTGACGACCGGGTTTTGAAAATGAAAAGGGAGTGATCAAACAACTAGGTTAGCACTTGCCTTATCTAGTTAAATGCAAGTTAAGCCTCTCCTTTTGAGGACAACATCACCACCTCCTGAAGATTACCTCATCGAACACCTGGGCTCAATCGATGAACTTGCATCCACCATCAGCAGGCAACAAAGGGGCTCGCCTCTTTCCAATCTTTCAATCTTCCGCCAATAACTAAAGGTTTAAGGTTTTTCTTCTTTTAATCCTTCCGTTCCGCATTGTTCGTTCCCCGTTGTCACCGTCTCATTTTTACATTTGGCTATTATAGTCATTTACATATCATTTCGGCTTAGTAAATCCATTAGTCAATGTCATAAGTGATACCTGTTATGTTTGTGACATAGAGTTTTAATGAATTTTTGAGATTATATTTTAAAAAGAAAAATTATGGATTTTATGTTGTTAATGTCAAGCATTACAGAAATGGATACAATTAAAGCCTGAAGTACATTTATAATGATTCTGAAAAAAAATTAGAGGGCACTTACTTTATAATTTTTTAGGCGGAATACGTTTTATGACAGGGCTTGAATGTAAAATAGCGTGAGCTAGGCACTGACACATAATTGTATTCGTAGGATATAGTAATCTCTTTCAAAGTTCAGCTTAAAATATCTTAAAAACTCTTACCGTTAGAACTTTAGTGTAAGAAATTAAAGTAGTTAAAGTTTATCCTTTTTAAAATGGAGTACCTAATTAACACTATATATTTATCCGCTGATGGCTGACAATGAAAAACTCTAAAAAGTGAATAAGGTTCAAAGAGCAACACAGAGTAATTTTCGTAATTTCCAAAAAAGAGCGTTTCGTTAGTAACAAATAAATGCTTCGTTTTTTTTTATTATCGTGTTTATTTATGCATACACACGTATAAATAATATTTGTAAAACAAGAGGTTCCACAGAGCAGAGGCTATGTATACGCAATCATTTGTTCACATGGCCCTTGAATCACAACATAGAAGTATTTACTGTCCGTATGACATATATAATAAATACTGATACAAACCGAAAAACCCTGGTCGATGAATTTAAAATGCTTTAGTTTAAAAATGTTGCAATCATTATTTTAAGGACTGTTTTGATATCATTTGGTAAACATTGCCTACCGTTATTCTAACGCCCATACGCTACTTAGATTACGCTATCATAGATTTGGTCTAATTCCATACTGTAGCAGCATATTATAATATTTTATTATTTGAAATCGCAACGTAGACAATCATAAACAGCAATGGATCCTTTTACGCTTCAGCCATACTGGTCACCATTGAACACGTGACCAGTTAGGGGCCAATCAACGGGGGATGTCGAGCGCGGGGAAGCAGTCCTACACATATAGTGGAACAGATTGCATCGCTTCGTTGTTCGCAAATTTAGTGGTTGTCAGCAAACCCCACTCTATCCTCAAAAATAACTGCTAATATCCGAGGATATGATAGGA
This sequence comes from Acanthosoma haemorrhoidale, assembly GCA_930367205.1. Taxonomy (NCBI): domain Eukaryota; kingdom Metazoa; phylum Arthropoda; class Insecta; order Hemiptera; family Acanthosomatidae; genus Acanthosoma; species Acanthosoma haemorrhoidale. The sequence continues at coordinate 21,284,878 of OV884009.1, forward strand.
GACAAACGAGACTTCGCGCTGTCACCAAGTACCTTTTTGGTATTTATTTGAGACGACTAATAAGCAGGTGAGTAACCGCATATAACCTACTGTTTACTCATTGTAGTCAAAACCAGAGAGGTAGGAGCTACGATCCAGTCCGGATGTCATCTCCATTTTAAACCTGACATTTCACCAATTCATTCCATTTCAATTCACATTTCTTCAACTGAAGATACACATTTTATTTTATTTATTGTTTAAATTTACTTAAAAATTTATTGATTTGTTTGTATAATGAGGAATATATTTATTTGTATTTCTTAATAGTGAACGTTCTAATTGGTTATACTCTTTTTATATCCCTTTTTATACCCCTCTACATACCCCGTTACGATAAAACTTATTTTATTATCCAGTAATTGATTATTTTGACTCTTACAATCTGTATTGTGCAATAATTACAATCTGCCTTATAAGACAATAATAATACAGATAAATGATCTCATTCATACCATATTTACAGCATCATTCACTTGCTCATTCATACAATAGGACATGATTGGAGAAACTGGCCATTGCCAGGACTCCCACTGTCACGCGTTTATAGTAGGTCACGAGGCCACTGCCGTTTCAGTCTCCGAGGAGGATTATAGGGATGAGGGGCGCAGTGCAATGACTGTGCTACAGGATTAGGATGGTTGGAAAGGCTACTGTGGAATTTCAGAAACTTGGAAGGGATGAGTTCTAGAATGTAGGGTATATTAAGATCGTTATGAAGGGTTTTGTTGCTGACATAATAAGAATTGATTATTAATGTTATTTTTTGAAGGCATCATGGAGGCAATAACTTGCACATCCGTGGAAAATTTCATGCAATTACGCTGTTTCCCCAGTGATAATATTATTCAATGCATAATGCATTTTATGCTCTCAAGTTGCTAAGGATAAAAGAAACCTTATAAAAACAATGATGATACATCAGTAATTCATCAATTACTTACTTTGTAATTAAAAATAATTAAGTTCTACGGTACAGATAAGATAATAAGTAATACAAATTTGAAAATTAGCAAAATATAGTAACAAAAGCCATTAAATCAGAAATCTTTATCTTAACTTTAATATTAACTGGAGATCTCCTAGACTTTTTCTTCTACAATAGTTTGGGAACACTAAACTATTCACTCACGCGCCTCGATGACCTCTCCTCCGATCATAGCCCTGTGATCCTTACCATTTCCCTAAGACCTATCCACAAACTGTCTCCTCCTTCATTTATAAGGAGCCCAGTTGACTGGGACCACTTTGGCCAGATTCTTACAGACTCTGTAGACCTCAAAGTACCCCTGAAAACATCCCAAGACCTAGATGATGCAGTGCATTCCTTCACTACTCTGATCCAGAGGTCGGTCTGGGAGGCATCGTCACCCCACCGTCATCTAAAATATCACAATCAAAATCCTTTACCTCAGTATCTCATAGACCTAATCCAATCCAAACGCCACTCCAGAACAGTGTGGCAAAGATCCCGATATCCTGCTGATCGTCGCTCTTACAATCAGTACTGCAGGTTGGTAAAGCGGCGATTGGCATCCTTCCGTTCCGATTCTTTTAATTCCTATCTCTCCTCTCTGTCTACCAGGGATAACTCCTTGTGGAATCTAACTAAGAAAATCCTAAAATATCGTCCTGTCTCACACCTACTCCGTCGTGATGATGGGTCCTGGGCTGCTTCGGATGGCGAGAGGGCGGAAGGATTCGCACTGCATCTTTCCCGTACTTTCATTCCTCATCTTATCCTCAAAACAATACTCATCGCTCAACTGTTGAAGATTTCCTCACTTCACCTATCCCTCTCCTACTACCACCAAACGCCGTTAACCCCTCTGAGATCAAATATCTTCTGAAAAAATTACCTTACCAAAAATCTCCACGATATGATCTCCTTACTCCTCGAATTCTCAAACATCTTCCTCCTAAAGCCATAACCTTCCTAACCTACATTTATAACTGCATTATTCGAACGATTCATTTTCCTCTCCTCTGGAAACACTCTATTACAGTCCTTTGGCAAACCACCCAATGACACCTCATCATACCGTCCAATTAGCCTACTCCCTATACTCTCAAAAATATTTGAAAAACTCCTATTAAAACGCCTACTTCCAATTATTGAATCCAAAAACCTTTATCCTACTCACCAGCTTGGTTTCCGCCAACGGCATTCCACTGCTCAACAAGGTCTTCGCGTTGTTGAACACATCTCCTCAACCCTTGAATCCAAACAGTATTGCACTGCTGCCTTTCTTGATATAGCTCAAGCTTTTGACAGGGTTTGGCACACATGTTTGCTTTACAAGCTCAGAGGATATTTACCGCAGACCCTATTCCTAATCCTACAGTCCTACCTTTCAAACCGCTTCTTCCAAGTCCACTGTTTAGAATATTCTAACTACTATCCAATTAAAGCAGGAGTTCCACAGAGCAGCGTCTTGGGTCCCATCCTCTATAATCTATTCACCGCTGATGTCCCCTCCACCACCAATACCTTCTTGGCAACATTTGCAGATGACACTGCTGTCCTTTCAACCCATTCAGACCCTGATATAGCATCCCAACACCTTCAAAAACACATTGATGAGATCAAGTATTGATGCAACCAATGGCGAATCAAGGTCAATGAAGCAAAACGCTCCCACATAACCTTCACCTTCTGCCGCAATATCTTTATCCGATATCTTTTTAAATTCGATGGCTCTCCCTGTGTCTGAGAAAGTAAGGTTTTTAGGCTTCCATCTCGACAAAAGACTGACATGGAACCCACGCAAGAGGCTAAAAAGACAAGAACCAAACAGATGCTTTGGACAACTATACAGACTACTTCTAAGGACATCCCATCTCTCAATAGAAAATAAACTACTTATTTACAAAGTTATACTTAAGCCAATCTGGACATACGGAATAGAGCTATGGGGGACAGCAAAAAAGTCGAACATCAAGCGCATTCAATCCTTTCAATCTAAAGTCCTGAGAACAATAGTAAATGCCTCTTATTACGTCAGCAACAAAACCCTTCACATTGATCTGAATACACCATATATTCTTGAACTCATTCCTTCCGAGTCCATAAAATTCCATAGTAACCTATCCAACCACCCTAATTCCCTAGCACAGTCATTGCACTGCACCACTCATCCCTATAAGCCTCCTTGGAGATTAAAACGGCAGTGGCCTCGTGACCTGCTATGATAATTATTAAGTGTTAGTCCTGGAAATGGCCAGTTTCTCTAATCATGTCCTGAGTGTCTGTGCCTCTCGCGCTCTTGGCCAGCCTCCGCTGGCTCCTATCTAGTGACGCGGCTGGCGTAGGAGCGTCCACTTCCTCCTCCGCATGTGAGGGAGGTGACAACCATGTGGACTTGGGGGGCCTCTGGGCTGTTTTTAAATATTGTATGAATGAGCGAGTGAATGATGAATTGTAAATATAGTATGAATGATAACATTTATCTTAATTACTTATTGTCTAATAAGGCAGATTGTAATTTTATCTTAATAAATATTGTTTTAATAAAAAAAAACAAATTAAGATAAAGAAAACCCCAACATTCCATCCTGTAAAAAACTTGAAATACCTTAAGTATGCACTATTATCTTACAGAAAGAGTGGATAAAGATTTAATGAACTTTTTATGATGTTATTTCGACGGACTGCTCCGTTATAACTGCTTTATATATAATTCCTTTATTGTGCTAAAATTACAATCTGCCTTGCTAGGCAATAAGTAATTAAGATATACTATCATTCATACCATACTTACATTTCATCATTCACTCGCTCATTCATTCAGGACATGATTGGAGAAACTGGCCATTGCCAGGACAACTCACTTATTACATTTCGTTTACTGCCACGTTACGAGCTGTCTGTTTTTTTTTCACTAAATTTTAATTTTTAAGCATGGGTAGTTACTAGAATATTCTGTATGACCATGATACAACTGCTACTGATACTTTTGTAGCTAATGAATCCAATAGATGTTTCATAAGAAGACAACTATTGAACCCAGCCAGCCCTTGACTCCTCTATAATTGGCGTTATAAAATCTATATAGAAGCAAGTATAAAAAAATTCAGTGAAACATTGATTTTGGAAAGCCGGTGTATCAATGTATTTACCACCTTTCCTAAGCCGTAAATTTTACGTAGGTCATAATTCTAAAATGTTTTTAATTTTATTAGGCAATTAAAAGGTGTTTGAAAGCCGTATTTTTGTAAGTTGATTTCAAACCACACTTTTTTTTATGGTGTGAAATCTACATTAAGATACATATTTACCCATCGAAATAGTTATTCTAATTCAGATTTTATTTTTGTTGAAAAATTCTATTTTGGCGTAAATATATTTTGAAACAAACAAGTGATTCGAATTAATTTATTATAGTTCTAAAATATTAAAATGTACTTAAGACAAAATAAGAAATTCTGGAATCGACATTTGCAATAATCAGTCAGAATGAGAAGGGTCACAAGGGGTTGAATGGGTTAACATTGTTTTTACTCAAAGACTAGCTCTATCCCAATGATTTCCAATTCATTGATGAGTCTTTTGTTCGTTACATTGTATAACAATATTAATTTTTTTTGATACTGTGGAAATTATCAATTTGACAATGATTAGAGACCCTCTAATAATCCTGTTATGGTTGGAAAACCATAGAAATAACATTTCTACTTTGGCATATGTTCACTTGACGATATTTACATGTTTTGTCAAGTTAATAGATACGTAGCCATCAGATTTATCCATTGTTGTAAACTTAGTTGTGATGATGAATTTGAATCGAGGTGCAAAATGTTTTGTTTATTTTCTGATTTATGTTTTTTTCGTATGAGTTCACCATACGTTCAAGTTTAAAATTGTATTAAGTTAATATTTGGTTTAAGTTTAATAAGCTTTTAAACTTTTTCCTGTTTTTTTACTGATGGATATAACTGTTAGGCTGGTTGCTAGTTAAGAGGCAGGTGTGAAACGAAGGCAATGCCAAAGGCAATAAAGGGGGGAATGTGCCGTTGAGGCGGGTTCTACCCCCCCCCTCCCCTAGAGGTTGAGAGTTCCTCTAAAGTGTGCAAGTCCTGTGTAATGTCCTGCAATAAGGCAAAATATAATAACCGGGATAAGCTTGAGTTTGTTCTGCTTTCCGCTTCTTGGGCCCAAGTCTTAGCGGGGTGTTGTCACCCCCACGACCTCTTCCCCCCAAGGCCCCCTCTTTATTTTTTATAGCAGCCCTCTGACGAGAAAAGCTATAACAGATCCCTCAAACGTTACTCATTTGTCTACTTGAGCTAACTTTTGGGCTACTGGTACATTCCCCCATTCATGTCCTGTACGTCGGTGTTTCTCTTTTCCTCTCTCTGGTCTTCGTGGTTGAAGTGTAAGACAGGGGGGGGGGGGCTTTGTTCCCCCAATTTCCCAGCAGTTTCACTAGGGGAATCTTCGTGGACGTATCTTCCTGGGAAAAGCCAAAACTTTTCTTATTATAATAATTATAATATATCATATATTATTATAATAATATGATAGATAAATTTCTGTGTTTAACAAACAATTCTTTTTACAGGGGGCCCATAATACCAATTCACACACACTACTTCAGATTTGACTTCAATGACATCAGCCAAGAGAGAGAAAGGCAAATTCGTTTATTTTCATTTTAAACAGCTTTTTCGCCAGGAAAAAGGAAAGGATAAAAATAAAAGATTTTTTCACCACGTTTGAAGACTCGTAGGAGTATATTCCCAAAAAGTTTCAGAGTCCACAATATAAATCTCATATTCAATAACAAACCATCATTGACATTGTTTGAACAGAATTCTCCACATATTCATCCTTAATGTCATTAAATCAGGAATTAGGTAAATATACTGCAAAAATAAATCATTAAGAAATGGTCCTATAGTAATTAAAAAACAAACAAAATATAATCAAATTTTGGATATATCTTGTCCGTTTGCTTTTATTTTCACTTTTTGCAGTCTCTCTTTTATCTACTCTAAAGGCATTGTTATGGATGATCTATCTACCATTTTTTTTTTAAAGTGAAGATTCGATCTGGACTTAGTGGACTGTAAAACTGGTTGATATAATTGGTACGTACAAATAATGTAATTTGGACAGATCCTAAATTCCGGTAGGATTAAATTAATTCGGAATAAATAATGAAGGTAGGTGTTGAAGTTTCTTCTGGTACTGATGGACGCTGAAGTAAGTCGAAATCGTGAAAAACCTGTTTGTGTGCCCTAAATATTAATGGAGCTCAGTAATTTCATTGAACTGGGTACTTACATGGGTATCGCTTTATGGAGGTACCTACATACATGCACACTTCTCCTTCAAGTTGTCCTTTGAAAATATTAATATTGGCCGGCTAATGTCTCCCCTGCTTCATGGATTCAGTTTGGATGACTCGAGGTTCACCCCTCTAGTTTGCTTGAACATCACCATGATATTTCTGAAGAAGAAAAAACTATTGATGCAAAATGGGGGAACGCTATCGTCTAGTTTCCGAATTCCGTCACCAGATGTTAGCGATCATCATCGCAATGGTATATTTCGTCAAGTAGAGTGTATACAACCATAGACCTACTATTTCTTGTTTGCTATTATGGGAAAGAGCCCTGAATATTATATTTTAAAAGAAAACTTGCGTTATAAGGGTCTTTTTTTTTATTATCAATTTAAGAAAACTAATCATAGAATTTCTGCATCATCTTCTGTTTTCCTTTGCTAAGTACGTTGAATGATGAAAGTTATAAATAATACAACAAACAAGATTCAAAAGAGTTTAGAATTTATTCAATATAATTATTATCCTGGTAGAAGTTCCTCCTCGGATTTAAGGGTTCAGTTGACTTGTTTCAAATAATTTATTCTGTTTTAATTTAGATTCTTGACCAATCTCTCTCACTCCAGTACCCTTCGCTATCCTAGATTTTTGTAACGCTATAAACTTCAGTAAAGCGATTTATTATTTTGAACCAAAACTACACACAGTAGCGTGAATCCAGTCAGACCAAGAGACACGCCTTGGTATGATGTGGTCCAGTAACGACTCCTAATGATATATTTCGTATGTATCAGCTCCATCCAACGTATTATGAACTAATTGTATGTATTGGAATCTTTGAATGAATTATTATTAATATTCTTAAGAGTCAAAATCAAACCGAAGTTAATACATAGTACATTAACTTCATACCAACAAAGGCAAAAATTGTCTCTTGTTATTGCATTTCCTATACATCATGGTTTTGCCTATTTAAAATTATTGTGGACTAGCCAATCAAGCATATAAATACCATAATAGCAAAAGAGTTTGTTTAGAGTTGTGAGGAGATCGGTTTCGGGTTTTGGAACTGGTGAGATAGCAATAAAGCAAAAATCTCCCCCTCATTAGTTCTTTGTTCTGCTTCTGTAAACCATCTAAAAGTGGGAAAACTGATAACGGTGTATATTTTGGCCACACTGACCACTGTACACAACTGAGTGAACTGGTGACCACGCGTACAAGGGCAGGCTACAGCTCACAAGAAGTGACCGCAGGTTTTTTATGCTCTGTCCGTAATGAGTGAGTAGACAACGAGATAGCCGGTAGGGGCAGGGACCACGAGCATTATAGAACGAAAAAGGCTGGCCAGAAGCTATCGACCAGCCACGGATTACCATGATAATCTTCATCAAACAAACATTTTTTGTTTATTTACTATAATTTGACATTGACAATGTATTTCACTTCCTAAATGTAAATGTAGCCTAAGCCAATGATTCAGATAACGTTAAATGTATTTCCTTTTCATTCTGTAAATATAAATTAATATCAAGCTCATGTGACTGTTATTTTATCAATAATCTAAAGTTTAACTAACTAATATTATCCATAACTTACAACTGCAAGGAAGTACCGTTCCTATAACGACAACTGCTTGTATTTGATCGAATTTGTTATAGGACAAAGTAGCGATAATCTAGGTGTTGTATCCGTGTTTTATAAGTATATATGTTTCGTCTATTATTTATAATTTTTTATTATTCAAACCTATTAGCTGTTACATGTGTTGGTTGCATTCGTATACACCAAACTTTTGTGAACGTGTGTTTTTACTATCAATATTATTTCTTTACTTGTTATCAGGACCTGATGCAGAAATGCATCGCATGTTGGAACTGTGCTTATTAACTATACCTGAGTTAATAAAAACCTAACAACCTCTTCCATCAACCTAGGCCCACTCATGTGCGCATGCCTAGCAATGCACTCACAGTATAAAGAACATATAAATATTTTAAATTAAACATAGTCACACTTCAACAAACAATCTAACATATTTATTGAATTTGCCTACTTAAACGTATGACGAATGAGCTTAATCATGTTGTACCAACTTCTTCACCTCGAATAAATAGAAGTTCTCCTCTTCTTGGCCCAGAAAACACCCTCCTACGTGCCATATATTAATAAAAACCTTAGGCGTCAGTTAGAGAGGGGGAACTGGTTCACGACTCAGCTGAAGGCCAGGGGGCGCGGGTGTGGCTCGGTTTCTGACCTGCCTATAAATTCAAAGCTTTTTCCATTCATTCGGAACTCGGCACCTGAACACTTGCTCTCTCTCTCTCTCTCTCTCTATCTCTCTCTCTCTCTCTCTCTCTCTCTCTCTCTCTCTCTCTCTCTCTCTCTCTCTCTCTCTCTCTCTCTCTCTCTCTCTCTCTCTCTCTCTCTCTATCTGCACTGGCGCGTGCCGCTCTACTCAAACCATAGCTTTCTTGTTCAACTGCGCTATTTTTTAGTCCGGAGTTGTCAAAATCCACACCTTCCTATTAGGATGTTCTGCCTTCGTCGCGCTAAAACTGGCAAATCCTTGGAAGGGATAACTTCCATGCGACGACAGGCTCTAAGGCTCTACAAACTGTACCTAGTAGCGTCTCCTCCAGCGATCCAGGCTGCCTCTTTCCTCGCCTTTTCCGACGGTTTTCGACTACCCTTAGGTAGACCCCAAGTGAATTCGTGGTCATTCAAAGACCATGTAAACTACCTATAATATCAACCCTGTACCTCTTCGCCTGAACATAGTGCACTGTCGGGACACACCTTCTAAGATCTTATGGAGTCAGATCAATAACAATAAAGTTGCCCACCGACTAGGCCACCAGCAAAGGTCAATGACCACAGGTTTACTCATTTTATCACTTATTGACCCCTGCAGCGACCGGGTCAAAGAGACTAGCCCGCGGTGACCCAACACAGGTTATGAGGTTTTATTTCATATTTATTAATAGTATATAGAATGTTTTCATTAAAATATTACTACGTTATTTAAACTTTTACTTTGTTTATTTCATTCCAGATGCTGTCTTAGTGGGTGAAACTTTGACGTTTAATATATTTCATGTTATATTATAATATATAACACATTATGTAATGCTATAAAGAAAGGAGGAAACTTAAAGAGGCTTTTGGTCCTTTTGAGAATTCATTTTCATACAGTTAATTTAATATTTAGTAGAAAAACATCATCTACAAGGAGTAAATTTATAAAAATATAGCTGAATAGAATTGAGATAGGGTCGTTACTACGCTCACTTGAATGTGTTCAGCCTGTGAAAGTGAAGGGAGTCGTTCCCCTGAGATGAAAGTAAACAGCTTTAGGAGAACAGATAGATAGTGAATTCGTAATAGAGACTTCTGTCTAAGGGCGTTAAAAGTTTTCAGTTCTCTGAGCAAGTTTCCTGCCCCCGCTTTGCCCTGATACAAAAAAAAAGATAACTCGGCCAAGTCGGAACAAGTTTGCGGCTTTAGGACCAGTTGGTATGCGGTTGGATTAGATGTTTGGCCCTGCCCGTCTTACCCCAACCCCCCATCATCATGCAAATTATTGTTGACCAGGGAACCGAATTGCCCTGGTCCCTTGTCGTTTGTCCACTCCTAGGGGTGAATAGTGTTACGATTTTCTTAAATGCTTTTCTCGTTTGATTACAGTTCCGAAACCGGAATAAGCATCGCTGATCAGTATTGCATTGGCAAAACCACAAGTGGGGATAATAGTTCCTTGTTGAGCAGTTTATCTCTAAATGTAACTAGCGAATCCCCGATATTAGTTGCTTTTTTCTCTAAGTTAAAGATTATTAAATGAAATTTTAGGTTAAAAAATTTGAAGTAAATTAAATGAAATTTAAATAGTCAGAACATAATTTTTAGTTCAGCAATGAATACAAGTTTGTAAGATGTAAATAGAAATATATAGAGTTAGGGATCTCTCAGAATAACACAGGTGTGTAAATAAAAACAGGTGTGTTGTTGAAACAATCTAAAAACGGAATAACATAAACAAAAGAGTCAATAATAATTATCGTGAAAGCATGTTTTTTTTTTTAGGGGAATGTGGATTTTGAAATTGAAGATTAGATCAATTCAAAACCCACACTTTCCTCCTGCCCCTCAAAAAACACCCTTCCACCATAGATATTTTTATGAATTTGTTTGATTGTTAATTTTCATGACATGTTTCATCGGACAAATTTCTTTCAGGTAAACAAAGGATAGGGCAAGCCATCTTAGACATGTTAAGGATAAATTCAAAACTAATGTTAGGCACCGTGACGGCAGTGAGAGCTTTCAAAAATAAAGGATCAATTTACCGTGCGTCTGTAAAATATTCATTGGTTGCTACAGAGTGTAAATGAATAACAGTTTTATAGTGTGACAGTCATTTAATTAATAAAAATGTTTATCTTATTATCAAATTTCAGGTGGTTTGAAGAAGTCAAGTCAAATCGTCCACGAGTAGCATAAGCGCTGTAACCCCTCTCCTCATCAACCAAAAGGTGATACGATTTGATTATTTAGTATTATATTATATATATATGAATTGAAAGTATTCTCTGTTTAATTGGAATTTGCCGCACTGCTTTCACTGGCTGCCACCAGATGGAGCAGAAATCAGATAGAGAAGGTTATGTTAGGTAACAAAACTTGCAAATAGTGTGAATAGAGAAGTGATCAATATTAATAATTGTTATAATATAATATATAGTGAATAAAATTGCTAACTTTGGTTACAGAGAAACTGATTTCAGTTTATTCACCACACCTTCAATAATTGTCTTACAAAACGACAATAGGAGTTACAATGGCGAAAAGACTGCAATTCTCCTTTAACTTTGTGGGATCACCGAAGGATAAGAAGACAAATGTTCTCTCAATAATCTCAATTAAAACAGAGGAAAACGAAGAATATGCGTTGCCCCAAGAGAAAAGCTTTATGAGTGATCATGAAGAATTGTCTAAGACACTTGTTTATAAAAGATTGAGAAATAGTTTTACTAAAAGAGGTCAAGAGGAGAGAGTGTGGATTACATTGACTGAGGAAATGAAAACAATATATTTTGATGAAGAAGGTAATGTAATGTTTGATAATTTATATTTAGAACAAGTAGTGAATAAAGATAAGATAGTTGAATCCACACAAAATAAAGAGACTGAACTTAATTTAAAACATATAGCAGAAAAGTTCATGATTGAGAAGTTTACATGTAAACACTCAAATGCTAAACAGTGGCTAGAGATGTTTGAGAAAGAATGTAGAAGATGTGGAATCAGTGAAGACAGTAATAAGATTGTGATATTAAGGTTGTTTATGGAAAAGTCATGCTTAGACTGGTACTCGGCAACCCTAACAATATTAACAATGGACTCTGTGTGGTCTGAATGGAAACTTTTGAAAACCAAGGATAGAGTACAGGAATGCATGATATATCATATAGGTATAAAGAAGGTTTACTGGTGGAATACGCCATGAAAAAAGAGAAATTATTGTTGGATATGGATGACAATATTAGTTCAAAGACTTTAGTGATGCTTATAGCTGCAGGTTCATTAGAAATAAATTAGATAAGGAAAAATGTGAGAATTCAACTAGATTATTTCATAAAATAAGAAAATGTGAGGGTCTACTGAACAAAAATAATTTTATAAAAAAGAAAGAGGAAAAACATTACAATAAACACAAATTTAAAGAGAAAAAGCCATGCAATAATTGTGAACAATTAAACAAAGGTATCAGGTATCATCCAGAAGCTTCATGCTGGTTTAAAAAGAGAGACAAAAATGAAACTAGAATAATAGGAAGCAACGCAATATTAGAAGTAGATCTAAATACAGAACAAAAAAACGTATAATCACACCATTGATTAAATTAAAAATATTATTAGAATAGAAGTTACAGGTAAACGGAACATATGATCCAGGATCCCAAGTCTCTCTAATAAATTAAAAATTAATTAAGATAAAGAAAAAAACAGAAGACGTTAATAAGATATATTTAAAAACAGTCAATGGTGTGACACAAACAAAAGGTTTAGTAACCATAAAAATGAAAATTTTAGACATAGAAAAATATGTTGATGTGTTCATTGTACAGAGAGATGATTTTGAAGATTTTCTTATAGGATTAGATATTATAAAAACATTTAGATTAATTCAAAATGAGAATCTAGAAATATTACAGAAGAAAGAAGATGAAACAGGAAATACTGAGAAAAAGAATGAAAAAAATGAAGAAGTTAAAGTGAATTTTAATGAACATATCGAAGAAGTCGGGTTCAAAATAAAATTAGATCACTTAGATAATAGAAAAAGTTTAAGATAGAAAGACTGATAGAAAAGTACAGTACAGTATTTGCCAGGGACAAATATGATGTGGGCACGGTTAAGAATTACGAAGCTAGAATTGACTTACTGGTAAACAGATTCTGCAGCAAGAGGCCGTATAGATGCACTATAGCAGATAAGAAGGAAATAGAAGATCAGGTGGCAAAATTATTACAAATTGATTTAATTGAAGAGTCCATTCGCAGCCCCCATTACCCTGGCATTCAAAAGAGATGAAAACAAACGATCAAGATCATGTATAGATTTTCGTGAACTGAACAAACTAGTTGTACCACAAGCTCATCCATTCCCATTAATATATGATTTAATAATACAAACAAGAAACTGCAAATACTTCACCACCTAGATATAAATTCCGCTTTTTGGTCAATTCCATTACGCATTAAAGATAGACAGAAAACAGGCTTTGTCACACAAGAAGGGCACTTTCAAAGGACATACCTACCCTACGGTTTAAATATATCACCAGCTATTTTCGAAAGCATTTTATCCACCATCTTAACAAAGCACAATTTAAAAAACTTTTTAGAAAATTGTATAGATGACATCTTAATTTTTTGGAAATCATTCACAGAACATATAGAACATATAGAAAAAGTAATAAAAGCAATAGTAAATGAAGGTCTCAGATTAAAATTAAAAAAATGTACATTCACAGCAGAATCAGCAAAATACCTTAGACACATAATACAACACAGTACAGTAAGACCAATAAAGGACAACTTAATTTCAATAAAAAACTTTCCAACTCCAAAAACCCAAAAGAACATCAGACAGTTTTTAGGAAAAATTAATTTTTATATACCAAAAAGCTCGATATTGCTAGATCCACTGCATAAATTATTAAGGAATGGTGAAAAATTCTTATGGACGAAATAATGTGAAAATCCTTTGCAGAAGTAAAGAAATTGCTATGTTCCCAACCAGTTTTAGAAATATTTGATAATGATTTACCAATAAGAATTTATACAGATGCATCTCTAGAAGGTATTGGTGCAGTTTTGAAACAAGTACAAAACAATGGAAAAGAAAAGCCACTAGCATACTTTTCAAAAACATTAAGCGAGCAACAAAAATAAAAAAAACAATTTATTTAGAAGGTTTGGCAATCAAAGATTTGATTCTCAATCAACTATTTGTCACAATACAATTTTTAAATTAAATACATTCCGGGAAAGGATAATACAAGAAATTAAAAAAGATCAAGAGGAAAATAGAATATTACAAAACACCAAAACAAAATTAATAGAAAAAGATGGAGTGGCCTATAAAAAAGTAAGAAATAAAGAAAAGATAATTTTATCTGAAAACTTAAGTTTAGAATTCATTAAAGAAATACATTCTGAATGGTGCCATATAGGAATTAAACAAATGATGAATAGGGTATGGCCTTATCACACAGCAAACAATATAACTGCAAATATAAAAAAAGTATGTAAAAACTGTGAAATATGTATTAAATACAAATCCAGAGGGCAAGAAAAATATGGGCTAATGTCACAACTAGGGCCGGCAACAAAACCATTCGAAATAATGTCAATCGACACTATTGGAGGTTTTGGAGGACAACTATCAACAAAAAGATACCTCCACCTGCTTATTGACCACTTCACAAGATACACATCAAAAACTCAGAGTGCCACTGACTTCGTCAAGTTAGTAAATAATGTACTGAAATCAGACAAAATAGGAATATTACTTACATATTTACATCTATTGATACATTTTCTCAAAGATTATATACACAAATATTAAATATTAAAAAGGCTTTAACTATTTGTCAAGTCTTAGAACAATACATAAGCTTATGTCCAATTCCAGAAAGAATTATATCTGATCATGGAAATGAATTTAATAACATATTAGTGCAACAATTTAGTAAAGCAACTAATATTGAAATACATTATACTAGTATAAATTATTTGAATTCCTTAGGCATACTAAACAAATGTCATGCCACATTAAATGAAATCATGAGAATAAATATTAAACAAAATAATAAATTAGACTTTAAAAGAAAATTACAAACTATTACTATTGCATACATACTTTAATAATAATACATTAAACCAAAATCTTAAACTAACAACTCCCAACGAAATAACATTCGGAAAAATAAAAGACTCATATGACATACAAGAACTACACGTTAACAACTACTTTCAACAATTAAAGGATTTACATACCGAAGTAAAACAAAAGATAGAATACATTAAAGACATTCGAAATGAGAAACTTAATAAAAATCGTGAAGATCCACTAAAATTAACATCAGATGAAATTTATTTAAAAACACCTAGAATTAAAGTAAAAAATAACTTATATAATAAAGTTAAAATTGGTAAAACGCATGTTAATAATATAAAAAGACCTAGTAAATAACGAAAAACATATTTTGTTGCAGAGGATGATAATGATTCAGATATTCATCTTGATGCTACTTCTAGCAGCAGCAACCCCACTTAAGGTCAAGATCTAACAAATAATAATGGAATACTACAATATACCATTAATAATATTAGAGTAATTGATAAATATTATGAAATGTATCACTATTATAAAACAAATAATTTATTAATCGAAATAAATTATATACATAATGCAATTTATAAATATAGCAAATCAAATATTAACGACATAATTAAAGAATACGATAAGATATTACATAACCAACAGAACGTATTAAAATTTCATGCCGGAAGAGAAAAACGTGGCATTATAAACGGACTAGGAAAAGTTATCTCCTGGATCACAGGAAATATGGACTTAACTGACAAAGAACATTATGATGACGTAATAAACAAATTAGCATTAGCAAACAAAGAAGAAAGGGCTAATGAAATTAACATTATCAATACAAACAAAAAGATAATCGAGAAGTTTAACAAAGATCTCGAAAAAATAAATGTAAATTTAAAAAATGTTCAAATAGGACTAGCCACATTTAGCATAGAAGAAAAAGCTTATTCATTCTTTACTCACATGCAACTGTTAGAGAAAAAGATATTTGCATTAATCCTAACTATGGAATTTTGTAAAGTAGGAATAATACATCCCAACCTACTCCATGATATAATTACTAATATCCCAACCAATGTAACATTAATATCTAAAGATAGTACTATAGTATGGGAAAATACTAAAATCTATTGCTCATTCAATGACAACATATTCCACATCATTGTAAAACTTTCAACACACAAACAACCTTATATAGGATATTTACTTATCTCAATGCCTATTTTTACTAATCTTAACTATAAAGAATTAAATATTATTAACAAATTAATTATTAAGAAAGATAATCATTATTATACAGGGAATCGTAACCTACTACTTACTATTATATTACCTATTACTATTGTAAACAATTAGAGATACTACAAGATAAATGTATGGAAAATATTATTCATAACACTGATAGTACGGAATGTATTTATGAAAACGCTAACATTAGTTATAATGATTATTTCAGAGTTTATATTATTTTCAATCAAACTAAACTTACCAATTGTAATAACGAACTATATTTCTACCTAACATAGCATTAGTTAATACTACTAAGAATGATTGTATTTTACCTAAATCACATGTTCATAATTATAATCGAGAATTTAAACCCATGTATAAAACTTTTAATTCTCAGATATTAAATTAGAAAAAGTAAAAGAAGTAAATATAACTATACCTGAATTTGTGAAAATTAAAGACATATCCTATCTTCACTTTACTTATAGTGGTATTATAGGAAGTATAACTATTATTTTAGCACTAGGAATCTTGTACTATTATTGTAAAAAATGTAAAACTAAAACTCCTGTACCCATTGCTATTTCACTTATACATACCTTTTCTATGATAAACATGTATAAAAATTCTATTCCTAACATTCCAGGAGTAATGTCCAATCTACCCCAGGGAGGAGTTAAAGGCCCACGTAGCCTGCTGTCTCAGTGCTGACACATCCTTTCCTTCTCCTATATCTATGTGAATCTCCAGCAGGAAGGAGGCAGTTATAATCAAATTATAGACCAGTAACTATGTTGTAATTAATATTAATCTACTGTACATTGTTATCAACAATAAAGTGCTTTTTAAAAAGATCATTTGGAGAAGAGATAATTTAACTATATATATATATGTAAGTTTGAACGTAACCATCAAACTTCGGCACATATGCGAGATGTCCCGACAGAGGGCGCTAGTATCAAAGAACGCTCCGAGCTGTAACCTCCTGAATATGGGTACTCTTGTTAAGACAATGGTCAACACTAATTATCGACAATTGTATTGATTCAGGTTAGTTATAAGTTTTATTTGTTTATTGTAATATTTGTAGCGCTAGCTAATGTGAACCTATGTTTAATATTACAGTTCTAAACCACATCTGCAAGGGTTCGATTTATAACCTGAGAACCTCCTCCTCCTTTAAGTTTCTGAATTCGAAACTTACAAATCAATACAATGGA
Source organism: Acanthosoma haemorrhoidale (assembly GCA_930367205.1). Lineage (NCBI taxonomy): Eukaryota > Metazoa > Arthropoda > Insecta > Hemiptera > Acanthosomatidae > Acanthosoma > Acanthosoma haemorrhoidale. The sequence continues at coordinate 21,302,051 of OV884009.1, forward strand.
GACAAAGGCGAAATTTCATTTCATCTCAGAAGCTGGTGAAGATTCCAGAAGCACTGTATTGAAAGTTACGACGATTCAGCTGGTTGGCCAAACGGAAAAATGTTTATTTCCAAAAGATAATTCCACTCAGCATAAACAACTCTTCGATAATACAGTAGTGAAGAAAGTGGTGAAGAGTTTGAGAATTCGAAACAAATTACGAAAAATAGTGATAACAATGACTGATGAGCTCAGCAAGATTTATTTGGATGTAGAAGGTAATGTAACATTTTATGATGAATATTTAGAAGAGGTTATACCTAACATAAACAATGCTATAACAGGTACATTAGAAAAACATATGTGTTCTTGGGTTAAAGATATGGTTATAGAAAAATTTAATGGTGAAAATTGAAATGCAATTATATGGCTAAATTTATTCGTTCAGGAGTGTGCTAGAGTGGGAATTACTCAAGACAAATATGCAGAAGCTCTAAGATTATTCTTAGAAAAGTCTGCATTAGATTGGTATAATATATTCTGGAAACAGAACTCAATGTTTAATTATGAAGCTTAGAATAATTCCTTTATTGAAACCTTCTCTGCACAGTCCTGGACCGATATAGCATATGCATATAATTTTAAATATTTAAATGGTTGCCTGTTAGACTATGCGTTAAAGAAAAGAAGTTTATTGTTAGAAATAGATGAAAGTATCTCACTAAATACTCAAATTAATCTGATTGTAATTAACTTACCAAATTTTAAACAAAATAAATTAAAAAGAAAGTCTATTGTTAGCATATAGCATGGAAAATTTAATGGCAAAATTAAAACAATTTGGTAAGTTAAATGAAAGAAAAAAAGAGAAAGAAACACAAAAATGTTCAAGCGAGAAAAAACCATGTACAATATGTGAAAAATTAGGTTTTCAAAATAGATTTCATTTAGAGAGTTTGTGTCGTTTAAAAGATAAATTATTGAAAAAAATAAAAAATGAGAATATTAAGGTTACAAATAATGGAGAAGTTCAAGATATGATAGCAAGCTCTGAAGGGGCAAAAAACGAGTAGTCCTCCCACTTATTAAAATAAAATTTCTCGCTAATCGAAATCCAGCTATTGGTCTTTATGACTCTGGATCTAATATTTCTTTGATAAATTATGAATTTTTAAATAATAATAAAGATATTAAAAAAATAATAAGTGGGGAGATAATATAAAAGGGGTAACAGGAGTAGCAAAAACAGAGGGTACGGTTGTATTAAGAATTAAAATCGGTAATATGGAAGAAAATTTTCAGTTTTTTACTGTGAAAAGTATTAATTTTAAAGATGATTTTCTATTAGAATTAGATTTAATGAAAAAATTCAAACTATGTCAAGATGAAAACTTAATAATAACACAAAAAGAGATAACAAAACAAAAAGATCGGTTAGAACAAGAAACAGGTTAGAACAAGAAACAGGTTAGACAATTTTTAGGTAAAATAAACTTCTATTTGGAGTATATACCAAAACATACTATTTTGCTAGATCCCTTAAGAAATTTATTAAGGAAAAATGTAGATTTCCATTGGTCAAAATAATGTAAAGATTGTTTCGAGAAAACAAAAAAATATTTATGCTCAGCTCCGGCACTAGCAATATTTGATCCAGAAGCTCAAATATACATATTCACTGGTGCAAGTATTGAAGGAGTTGGAGCAATTCTAAAACAACCACAAGAAGACAAATCTCTTAAGTCAGTATTCTTCTTTTCTAGAAAATTGACAAACGCTCAGTAAACAAAAAAACCTATATTTATAGAATGTTTAGCTATTAAAAAAGCTATACATTACTGGCAATATTATCCGAGAGGAAAAAAAATTGTGGTATTTACAGACCACAGACCATTAGAAAATTTTAATGTGAAGAAAAGTAATGATCCAGAACTACTACTAATTTTAAACTATATCTCACAATTTGACTTTGACTATGGATTGAATTCGGTATTTCGCTTATCGAAAGTGTACATAAAGATCAAGGTCATATAGGAATGAAGCAATTAATTTTAACAATAGGTAAAAAATTTTATTTTAAAAATATGTATAAACATATAAGACTGATTTGCAGATCTTGTGAAACATGTATCAAAAATAAGTCAAGAATAGGTTGCTTTAAAGCTCCCTTGTCTCAACTTGGTCCAGCAATAGAACCACTAGATATAATATCTTTAGATACAATAGGAGGTTTTAAAGGAAATAAAAGTACAACAAAATATCTACACTTGGTAGTAGATCATTTCACAAGATATGCATATATCAGCACTTTGAAAACACAAATAGTCAAAGATTTTATTAATCTTATCAAGAAAGTAGAAAAAGCTGGAAATATAAAAACATTATTAACAGATAAATATCCTGGTATAAATTCAGCACAGTTTAAACAATATGTAAATAAACAAAAGATAACATTAATTTTTACAGCAGTAGATTGCGCATTTTCTAATGGATTAAATGAAAGGACAAATCTTTTGGAGCTGGAGAGATTCACTGGGGAACTGGGTGAGCTGAACCATTTTCTAAAAGGAGGAGACCGTCTCACAGCTTTAATTGGAGCTAAAGTAGAACAAATTTAATAGATCCCAGAGACGCGGAATCGTTGAAGACGGCCCTGATATGTCGGGTCAAGAGGAGTATACTGAATCAAATTCAGGCAGATGAAGAAACCCCGTGGGAAGTAATTAAGATGAGATTGAAGAAGGCATAGGGAGGAGGACGATGGACTCCCGAGGAGGACATATTCCAAATGTTCTTATCCACAATTCAAAAGGTGCAACTGGCCAAGGAGACAGGAAGAAAGGAAGGATTCTCTGATGAGCGCTCGTTCTCGGAGTGTGCACAATCAATAATCGACGCTAGTGCCAAGGAGGAAGAAGTGAGGGTGCAAGGCGTCGACAAAGAGTGGAGCCGAGTTGCATACAAAAGAACCCGGACCCTGAAACCAACGTGGAGGAGACCAGAAACGTCCGTTATCGGCAGAGACAAGGGAACGACAGGAGAAAGAAGATTCAGAGGAACGAGACCGAGGTATGCCCCGCCCAGGTAAGAAAGAAAATGCCACGGATGTAGGGAGGCAGGACATTTAGTGGCACAGTGTCCTCACACGAAATATTTTGAGTGTGGCGAGGAAGGACACATCGCGAGGCCCGTATATCTTCCGGAGGAGAGAATGCCAACGACCAGAACCGACGAAGGTAAACACTCAAGAAGTAAGAAAGAGACGGAGCATGACACATGTGGAGAGTTGATCATCAGAAGATGAGTCATTTGGGACTTCGGGAACTAAAGGAGAAGAAGCGAGGCGCAGCAGAAACAGGAGACAGACAGGACAGAAGGTCGAGTCACGCAGATGGGAGCAACGTGATGAAGCCTGAGGAGCGTGTCGGCAGAGAGGTGACCCCATCCTGAGATGTAATGCAATTCGGGAGAGTATGTGTGCGTTGCCAATAATTAGGGTCAAATGAGGAGAGATGTGTCTGGTAGACACGGGAAGCACCAACACCATCATGTCCCGCGGAGCGCTGGAGAGGCTGTATGGCGGAGAGAGGGCACTCCAGATGCAGGTATGTAATTGTAGTTTAATCACCCTGGGAGGCCCTTGCAAGGTAGTGGGAGAGGTAGCCATAGGGCTAAATAGGTGGGCGAAGAAAGGGGGAGATCTAAAGATACATATCGTAGGAAACATGCCGCGGGAGTACCAGGTGATAGTTGGGTGTGACATGTTGGGGAAGGTAGGCGCGCGTGTGGAGAATATCGGGGGAAAATGGAACATTAAGTTGAGGAAAGTGGAATATAAATGTCAAGGGACTATATGGGACGGAAGAACGCGGATAGGGGCGGTTAATAAAATAGAGGGCTAGAGGGAAGGCCTACAGAGGGAGTTTGAGGATATTTTTTACGTGGAGGGAGACACGCTAGGAGCGACTGGGAAGATGGTTCACCAGATCCAGTTAAAGAAAGAACCCGTGACATACGTGAAAGAGAGACGATATCCGCAGGCGCTACGTAGGCATGTTAGAGAGGAGCTTGAGAGTCTCAAATGGCAAGAGATTATAATTAATAGCACTTCACCATATAACAGTCCTCTATGGGCAGTGAGGAAGAAAAATAGACCTGGGGACGAGACGGAGACTACAGGGTAGTTATTGATTATCGGAACTTAAACGAAAACACGACTGACGAGAAGTATCCTATTCCCCGATTTGAGGACATATTAGACAGATTGAACGGGGCCACAATATTTAGTACCCTAGATCTAAAGGCAGGCTATAACCAGATCAAGATGAACGCGAACGACCAAGACAATACGGCCTTTACATTTGAAAGGGGGCATTATCAATTTACCAGGATGCCATTTGGACTGAAAAACCCCCCGATTACCTTTCAACGCCTAATGGATGAATTTTTGAGGGGAATAGACGAGGCGGTATGCCAGGGCTACATGGACGATCTGTTAGTTTTCAGCAGAACTGAGGCAGAGCACGTTGAGCACCTAAGAAGTGTATTTCAAAGAGTCCGCGAATTCGGATTGAGATTGTCCATGGAGAAGTCTTCTGGGGATGAAAAAAATCAATTTTTTGGGCCACACTACCTCACAGGAGGGGGTTAAGCCAGACTCTACGAAGGCCGAGGTGATTCGAAGGATGGTGGTACCCACAGATGTAAAGGGGATCCGTCGACTTCTGGGGACGCTTAATTATTACAGAAGATTTGTGCCGGACATGGCGGCATACCTGGTGCCTATTAATAATTTACTGCGAAAGGGAGCGAGGGTGGTAATTACCCCAATCATGGAGCAGAACATCCGGAAATGTATGTCTAGTTTACAGGAGGAGCCAATATTAGCATTTCCCGATTTCTAACATCCCTTCACAATCACCACTGATGCCAGCAAATACGCACTGGGGGCCGTGTTGTCGCAGAAGAGAGACGGTGGGGAGTGCCCGGTGGCGTACGCTAGGCAACGGCTCACAGAAACGGAAGCGCGGTATAGTGCTCTAGAGACGGAGCTCCTAGGTATCGTCTGGGCTATAGACCATTTCCGCCCATATGTCTTCGGCAGAAAATTCCTTGTTCACACCGACCACAGATCCCTACAATGGGTAGGAAAGTTAAAGGAGTCCTAGGCACGGGTCACGAGGTGGAAAAAGTTTTTGTCCCAGTACAATATGGAGATCATATATAAACCCGGGAAAGAGAACATAGTGGCAGACTGGCTGTGACAGAAGGGGAACCATCCGGGGAAATTCGGGGGAAACAGTTTCTCCGGGAATGGACACCCGGGAAGGATGGAAGTCTCGGTACGCGAGGAGATAGTGAGGGCGAGAAAACCCTTGAAGAGGAAGGTTCCGCCGCCGAAAGACCGGTTGAAATGGAGTTAATAGAAGGGATCGTGAACGAAAAAAGACGGCAGATCATTTGGAAATCCAAGACCTCAGGGCGGCTGCAGATTGCTTATGACAGTTATGGGAGAATTAAAATCGCGACGATTTGGTCGCCACCAGGGGTTAGGAACGACCGAATTTGCCGTGCATTGAAAGATGCCTCGGAACCCGGAAAGACCCATCATGTATTTGTAGGGAATGCCACTATTTGGGAGAAAATTCAAAGACTCTGGCGAACGGAACAACTTGGAGTGGATAGGTTATTTATTCGGTGCACGTCGATGGTGGAGACACTCAAAGACAGAGAACAGCAGCTAGAAGTGACGCTGGCCTATCAACAAGGAAAAACGAACCACCGTGGAGTTCAGGAAACGTTGCAAGCGTTGCGGCGGAGGTACTTTTGGTGGGGAATGAAAAAGGGCATACAAAAAATGATAGGGGCATGTGCAGTTTGTCTCACTACGAAGTATGACAGACATCCGCCACGGGGGAAACAAAAAGAATCGCCCACCACCGAGACACCGTTGAGCAACTTACAACTGGATACCTTCACTTGGAGGGGGTATAAGTGGGTTACCACGATCGACATCTTTAGCAAGGTGGCCATGGCACACCCGTTGCAAGAACGGTCATCAGACGCGGTAATGCTGGCATTGAATACCTGGTTCCAGTTTTACGGAGTACCAGACCGGGTCTCGTCGGATGGGGGCAGAGAATTTGACAATGCCAACATCCGGAAAGAAATGAAGACTCTCGATGTCTCTTGGCATCTTAATACCCCAGGGCACCCTAAGAGTAGAGGAGGGATAGAAAGATTGCACAGCACCCTGAGTGACCACCTGCGGGTATATCACGCGGAAAAGGGTCTGCCGGCGAATGAGGCGATGCCGAAGGCGGTGGCCGCTTACAATCATTTGGTCCACACCGCGACGGGGTTCTCCCCGTTTGAGTTCCTTTTTGGGCTGCGCGGAAGACGGAGAAATGGGGCAGAGACGGTAGCCGACGAGGGAATGATGGAGAAAATGGCGAGTAATACTGTCGGTTTGAGGAAAATATGTGACAAAGTCCGAGAAAGGGTAACGAGGGACGAAGCGAGACGAGTGGAACGGGAAAACCTCAAAGTCCGGGATCGAATGGGGGAACTTAAAATCGGGGCTATCGTCTATAAAAAACTAGGGTCAAATAGGAGCAAAGAGCTGGTGCGATATGAGGGCCCATTTAAAGTGGTCGTGATTAGGGAACACAACGTCGTGACAATTAAAATTATACGAACCCCTAAGAAGCGGCGAAATTTCCACATAGAACAGTTAAAGCTTCCACCAGGGGGGGAGGTTGTAGATCAGGAATGAGCTGGAGTGTCCTCGCCCCATACACGGGAGGAACATTGTAAATAGTAATAGTTATGTGATTTTTCCCACAGAAGTATTGTTTTTTTTTAAAAAATCTAAGTTTTTTTTTCAAAGTCAAAGTTTCCTTTTAGGTTTTTTTTTTTACAAGTGACAGTTGGTCTTTACGTTTCATAGGATTAGAGCCTAATGTGAGGGATTACAGGCTGTGTACGGGCGGGGCTGGCCTTTGCTCCCTTGTAACATTAGCGGAGCGTTATTAGAATGGACTAAGACGTCCGAGTGTTGGACTTCAAAGTTTTCGAATGGGTGTTCGTAAACTTGTAGGGGGGAGTTAAGTCCAGGCGCCGCTAGTGCCCAGCCTTAATCCCCAAACATATGTTATCTGTATATACGTTTACATGTATTACCGATAGATAGAGGTATCTATAGGTATATAACCTGGTTAAACAACGATTGATTTACTTCGGAAAAAAAAACAGGATGAATTGGTTCTCATGAGACCCTACCTTGGCTTGCCTCAGGTGTTATGGTTCTTAAAAAAGCCGGAAAATATTCTTAAATATTACACTTTTTCAAATATTTTTAAAAAAGATCGATTATAAAGAATTATAAGAAGTAGACAATATTTCTTTAATAGTTAAACTCTATTCTCATTTAACATAAACAAATTACTAATATGAAGTTAGACTCATCGGAACGTTTTAAGTTTTATCTTCACAAAGAGTCAATATTTCTTAATTAAGACAGAGAAGGGTTTGATGCTTTTTCGACCGCCTTTAAAAAAACTGCTCAAAATTCATAGGGGATTACTAGAGAGTTATGGTCCATTTCGAAAAGGCCTCAATTCAACCGGAGGAGAGAGGGAAAGCGGTCAAGTGAAAAATGAAACAATCACTCAATATCGTAGAGTTTAGGATTTGTACCAGTCAGCCCCCTTACTTCTCAACTTCTGACGGTCGGGGCGAATCCTTACATGCTTACTTCACAAGGACCATCTTGGTACGTTTCAAAGATCTCTTTCTCCCCGAGACATGAAGGAACGCTCGCCAAATAGTTTTACTTTATTGTGCATTCAACCACAAGAAAACTGTAACTCTAACTCCAACAATCTCCATTACATTTGTTGTATTATGTAAATTATTTTTAATGTAAAATTTCGTTAGTAAATATTCTTATCGTATGTATCTGCAAACTTTTGATTTGTCACTATTCAAGCAAATACATATTTACAAAAGGGGTTTAAGTGTTTAATTTATTTTTGAAATAAAACACTTTCCTATCAATTTTGATCTAACTGTTGTGGAACAATATTTTATTTATATACTATCTTCTAATTATTTATATCTACGTAAGTTTGAACGTTACCGCCAAACTTCGGCACATATGCTACATGTCCGTACAGAGCGCGCGAGGATCGAATGACGCTCCGAGTAGTAACCTCCTGAATATGGGTACTGTTGTTAAGACAATGGTCAACACTTATTATCGACAATTGTATTGATTCAGGTTAGTTATAAGTTTTATTTGTTTATTGTAATATTTGTAGCGCTTGCTAATGTGTACATATGTTTAATATTACAGTTCTAAACTACATCTGCAAGTTTTCCATTTATAACCTGAGAACCTCCACCTCCTTTAAGTTTCTGAATTCGAAACTTACATGTATATACATATGTAAAGAAAGTATACTTTCTTTAATTTGGATTTGCCGCGCTGCTGTGAGTGACCACCACCAGATGGAGCTATCAGCAAGATTTTAAAAAGAGAAAGGATAGAGAAAGTAACTTAAGCTGTAATTAGAGTGTGAACAGAGAAGTGACAATTATAAACTGCAATTGTCGTTTCTTTGTTTACAGGTAAGATTATGTAAATAATATGAATAATTGTGATGATATTAAATATAGTGAATGTAATTGCTAGCTTTGTTTACAGAGAAACTGATTTCAGTTTATTCAACTCACCTTCAATAATTGTCTTGCATATTTATATATTGAAAAATAACCGTTTGGAAACAACTTTTTTTTTAAGAAAATATAAATTGAATGAGTTATTTAGAATACCAAACTTTTATTTCTAAAGAATCCCTTATTAGGACTTGTAATGACCGCTAACTACATCAGATAAATCACCCTATACTCTATTGTATATATATTGTAAACAAATGTAAGTAACATGAACAAAATATATTGCAGACAAATGTAAATAACATGAACAAAATATAAATCATTGTAAATGTGTTAAGCAATAAAATGCGGGGTGCCAAGTAGTTAGTTACATGAGATGGGTCACAGCTGTCAGTCCCTTCTACCTGGCACTGACAGCTGTGGCCATATGAGACCGCAATACCCTGCCAGCCCTCCCAGAGGACAAAGAAGTCGTTTACCATTGGTTACACCAATCTCGATTATGGTTGGATAAGGACAAGGCTGGCCGGGTACTTAAGGTGGCGGTCCTAGCCCCTGTAAATTATCCTCTCCTGGCAACTACTCACTGACGTTGTTACTCTCCGTGAAACTCTGAAAACCAGACTGCTTCGTTATGAAAAACCTCTACATCTCTTCCCTCCTAATCTCGCTATGTTGTAGTCCAACGTCATCAGGCCCCACACCATCCCAGTGGGAATCTCTGCCTTCGTCTTGCTAAAACTAGCACCTCCTTGGGAGAGACCTCTCCCTAGTGGACAACGGTTGTCGTGGCCCTACAAACTGTCCAAGCAGTGTCTCCCGTGACAATTCAGTCTGCCTCTCTCCGGTTCACACTCGCCTTTGGGATCGGGACGGAATTCACCTACCCTACACTGAATTCACTGTGAATTCGCGGTCATTCCAAGACCACACAAACTACCTACCTACCTACCCTATACCTCTTCTCTACGCATTGTCAGGGCACATACCTATCAAAAATGGAGTCAGATAGTAACGCCGTCATGAAACGATTGTCCAGGATATAAACTCAAGCAACCCTCACTTGTCACCAGTTACTAGGGTAATCAGGCATCCCCCTCGTGACGACCCGACAGGACACAAGATTCTATTTTTTCGAGTGTTATGTTCCAAAGGAAAGACAATAAAAACATATTATATTTTTTTGTAGTTATGCTGAATGCATTGGTACATAAAAAAAATGAAATTATTATATATTAATAGATAAGTCAAGAAGGATGATAACAAGTTGGATGAGAATAAATTATATTGGCTAGATTAAAGTGAAAGAGCGATTCTTTGTAAAGCAATAATGGGCAAATTGAAAGGGATCAATTTGTCCTTTGGAATTGGGCCTTCCTTGAATTTCGTAGATAAATCCACCACTTCTACCAGAATTGGCTTCTTTTTGTCAGCGGAGTTGAATGAAAACATGAAGAGGAAACAGAGGAACTGGTTCAATGATCAGGGTGTTGCTGGTTTAAAGTGCTCCGCTTTAGAGTTAAACACATGCACGGAAACGGTCTTTTCTCAGCTGAGTCAATAAACACCTTCCATAAAGCACCATTCAATTTTTTCTGTCCAATGGAATCAAACAGCACGCATGGAATCAACACAACCTTTAATCTGACCAAAGTTCAGCAGAAATGAAAGGTTATTTTGCAGCAGTGATTTTATAATACTAAAAAAAACGAAAATGGCTTGAATGATTTTTGTAATAAAATTTTGGTGGGCTTTGGTGAAAGCCCGAACATATAATAAATATTATTGTTCTCGACTTCATGTTATTTGACTTATTGTTCAAACATGAAGTTACTGTTTCACAATAACTATAGCAGCTTTGAGCCACTAATGATAAAATAGGAGGTGAAAGTGAAAGTTCCTTAAGCCTGACTGGAAATCGCCTTTAAACTAAACATGTACCTTTCGGTTTCCTTGTTCTTAACAAATAAAATATATTTACATCAATTAAAATCAATCGCCAATCAAAGAAATTTGAGGTGGAAAAATTCAAATAGCATAAATGAGGGAATTATCAAAACTTCTCCAAAATAAAGGCCCATTAACCAATTACCTGGTAACTAAAAAATAAATATGTTCATATTATATAAGGCGACAAAGATAATAACGTCCTGATTAATACTACTTGAGATCATTTGTATCTTTAGTGAACAATTATTACAAGCATATACTAATTCTGTCACTTTAACTTTAATTATCTGATTTTGTTAATAGTCCCTGGACTTACACCTTACAACAAATAAGTGATAACTTCGAAAACGTAATGTAGAACTACTTCTATTTCAAAACTAGATTTTATTCCTAAGTCACGAGTGCTGGCGTTTTGAAAAAGAGTGCTTGGGACCATGGAATGTATGTGAAAATTATGGTTTCATAAAATTTAATTGTGGTGAGGCATTTCCATCAAGGGCGAAGTCCTGTCGTTTGACACTGCACCCCAGCTTTCGACTGAATTGTAATAAATTAATACGTATCTTCCTTTCACCTGGAGATTGTCAACAACAGGACCCTCCTCTCATATTAAAGATTCCTTACTAATTATAAAAGCTTTATCTTAATTTGAAAGGTATAACCATTTTCATGATTACATTTTATTATTACATTATATGAAATACTTATTTTAGGAAAAAATTATTATTATAGCATTTTTTATTTTGGTATCAATGCCAATATTTTCAAATTAGTATTGTAGATCAGAGTCCCCCGTGAATTTTTAATTTGAATTTCTCACTTTCTACATCCTTTATTATCTGAAGGTAGAACTTAACATTCAGTTGATACCATCTGTAACATTTTTGTTTAATTTATTTATCTGTAAAATTACAATTTGTTTATCGAGGAATAACAATTGCGATTTAAGAGCTAACTCGTACCTTGTATACAATTCCAGTCACTCAATATGTACAGTTGACAACAATACCAACATTCATACAATGAGTACATTTAAAATCTGCCCAGGATCTCCTACGCCCTTGAGTCTGTCAGGAGGAGGCTTTCCGTCGTTACTGGCTAGCTGAAAGGAAGGTTCTGGGGTGCAGAGTCATACGGCATGACTTCGCGCTTGTTGGAAATGCCTCGCCACGGGCAACATAACTTCCCTCCCCATCTTACTCTTCAGATGTTTTGCTTCGTGGCAAAGGCTAGGACAGAGAAAGAGAGCAACGTTTGGGACATGAGTGAGCATGGTGGCCAGTGCCATGACCACATCACATACTTGGCTATTTACAATCTATTGCATGTCCACCTGTATTCTAAGAACGTGCCCGTAATAATGACTCAACCCCTCTTAAATATTTAAATTATGCACGACAACATCTGGCCTGTTTTATGACTAGTATAATGTTTGGTAAAGTATAAGGATTCGGAAGAGCTCCGTTAAACATTTCGTGAAGTGAAACCGTATCCCTGCCACTGAGCAAGCATTCATCAAAGGTGGACCCGGATGGTAACTTTAAGTGCTTAAGTTGCGTCCTGTTTGCTAAGGAAGGTTTTACGCTCAGGGAATGGGCTTCCCAAACCTATGCCTCCCGCTGGCGATCGCACGGATGTGGCTTAGATTAATCAGGCTGGGAAGGAGCCACCAAAGGAGGGCGTCACTAAGAAATAGCTCTCGTCAGCTATAGCACCGAGTATCTGCATTTCGAGTGCTGTATCATTTGTTAAAAAAAAAAACCAGCCCCAAAAACCAATGATAGCTACCTGCAGGGCTAGAGGTGGGTTGAAAAAAGGCCGTCGCAGATGCCGTTATACAATCGTGACTAGCCCTCGCTTCATGGTGGAGCACCAAAAAAAAAATCATTAAAGTCAAAATCGTAGGTAATTTACTCAATGCTTCATATAATGAAACGAAAGCTATTCTAATAATGCATGGTTTTTAAGTTATGAGCAAAAGAGAATAAAAAAACGTTTCAAAAAAATTCGAGGTGGCAAAGTTCAAATTCATAATCATCCCCATACATAAATGAGCGAATTTAAAGAACTTCTATAAAACTTTCTACTTAGACCCCTTTCTGGTCCCTAATTGATTGGACTACAGTGAGGGGAAGGTTGTTGGTCCCAATATCTACCCAGCATTTCATCAGCCACATAAATACTAATCAATGTGGTCTTATCGCTTTCCGCGATGCCTCGGGCATGCCACTGAAGTATACATCCGCTCAGAGAGTATTGACAGTTTAGTAAAGGTGCAGCTGATCAAAGCCAAAAGAACAGTATCACCCGTAAGTACATGTTGATAGCACGCCTTGAGTTACTTCTGTCACGGTGGCTGTCTTCTCAGAGATTCCCTCTATAGCATCAAACCAAGCTGAATAACATAATTTTTATTTTTGAGATGCCTTTTCGTTATGGCTTATGATTTTCATTCGTTGTTATAGATCTTCCCTCAATACTTTCCACTCTTTCTTATTGTGCTCCTTTCCTTTATCAATCTTTTTCATATCCGTGAATTGTTATTGAATAATAGAGAAGTAGGACTATTTTTTTCTTTGATATATCTATACAATATAAATTATGTTCATTAATGCTGTTGAGTTCAACACAATTTAGGAAGGGGGTGAAGTTCAATGTTAGGCTAGGCAGATAAACTTCAATGTAAAGTTTGGTTGAAGTGCCCATGGCCCGCCTCACCGTGAAAAGATCTCGGCCTGCTTTATAAGGACGACTTTATCGGCCCTTAAATTCGCCAAGGGCAAGGGTGAAGAAGTGCAAAGATCTGGTTCAAACGTGATCGACCACATCGTTTTTCATCTCTTTTTTAACTTTACAGTGAAGAGATCACACAGCTATGGAATAAAGGACAATATTACCTGAGGGCCCATGATGCGACCCAGAAGACCAGCGAAATACAGGTACAATCGTTATTTTAAAACTCCTCACACCCAAAGCGACAAAGACATTGTGAATTTTTAGTTTTAATTTGGGGGAACAATATTTGTATTACTAACCCACTAATTAAATTATAACTTATTTCCAATACTCTCACTAAAAAATACGTTAATTTCATTTATTTTATTCAACTAATTTTTTTATTGAGTCCACTTCACCTATTTCACATTACGAGCAATCTAAATTTACACTTTTAGTTTCATATCCCTCCAGAATGCCAGAAGGCATTGCAACAGACAAACATTAATGAAAAATGTATTTCAACGATACTACCAAAAAGAAAGAGCGATTTTAATTGGTGCTTTGGCCAACAGATCACAATCTTATTTTTATTTTTTGAAAAGCGATTTTCCAGTAGCTAACGTTATTTTAACAAATAAAATAAGTTATTCTTTATTAGGGATTAACAATTTTGCTTTTAATTATAAATTAGTTTAAAATAAAAATTATAAAAATATTTTAAAAAACACTTTAATGTCGTTTTTCTTTTTTTTTTTTAGTTCGATATTAATACGAGTATACATTGAGTGTAAATTTCTAAAAATTTGTAACATTTTTTCTTCATTAAAACAAATTTCATTTAAATGTTATTATTTAAGATTAAAAATAAAAGTTCACATTATGAATGATTACTATCGATAAAGATAAATTTTACAATACAACGTTTATGCTATATACATATTTAACCTGGGAGAACTCGCACTGTGAGATTGTCTCTCACGTTTGAATAAAATAACTGGTATTTCAGAAGCAGGGACTGTAGCGAAATTGGGCTTTCGTTTAGCTGTGTTACATGAACATCTTCCGCACACCTCGTTTAGCTGTGTTACATGAACATCTTCCTCACACCTCGTTTAGCTGTGTTACATGATCATCTTCCTCACACCTCGTTTAGCTGTGTTACATGAACATCTTCCTCACACCTCGTTTAGCTGTGTTACATGAACATCTTCCTCACACCTCGTTTAGCGTTATACGAGAAGTTTTGTGAAAAAAGTCCGTACTCGGGATGATTTTCTCATAGCGAATGTTCATGTCACGATTTGTAAGTACAAAAACTTGAATTTTTAATTGTTTTATTTGTTTGCTATGTTTATTATTAAGTTTTTTTTGTTAGTTATTCTCATAATAAGTCAGAAAAGGAGTCGGGGAAAGCGTTTGGTGGAAAAGTGAAAGGCGATGTACGATCTCCGCAAGTAGCTGGTTTTCCGGATATTTTTATAATTTCCAAAATGTCCCAATTACTTATTTATTCCTGAGAGAGCATTCATCATGTATATCAAAACCGGGTTCTGATTTAGAATTATCTTGACCTCTAAATGACGAACAAAATCTTGTTAATGCAGAAAAAAGTGACGCGGAAATCGCCTCCTCAATGTTGGTGTCAACAAGCGGCCAAATGATTTATAAATCCAATTCAGTAGTTCCAAATACCTGAAGACCTTAGCTACGAGCTTGATACAAGGAGATTTGATAGTACGTTCCTCGATACCACAGCTGCCATGTGAACTAAGGAAGAGCAACAAAAATATGATGGATTTGAAGATGAGCTCATTTCCGAAAAGAGAGTAAGGGAGAAAAGGTTTCTCATTTCAGGTGCATTCTGTCTACAGTTAAATAATCTTTGTTAGATTCTTTTAAAAGAAAAGAAAGAAAAGCTTTATTATGAAGTACATGCAAAGCACTGGTATATACAAATATTAAGAGTTATGTTACTACATTCTAGTTGGATGTTTAGGGACGAGTGTCTGAGAAACAAGTGGGGACTGGGGCTAAAGCTGAGACTTATGTGTATAATAGAAGGGTAGTTCCGGGAATTGGGATGGAGTTCTTTGAAGGAATGTGGTTGTTTACTTAAAAATATCAGTGACTTCCATGAAGTCACGAGGCAGGTATACAGTTCTGCTCAACCCCCTTCTTCTTTTAGCATTATATATAATATTAGCATTACAATATTCTTAGCATTATATAACTTTCAAAGGAAAAATAAAAAAAACAAGAAAGGGTGCCGAAATTCAAATATATCTATTTTCCCCTCTCACACTAATTATACACGCCCAAAATGGGTTAATAATTGATCCCTTTTAAACTATCACAATTTTAATATACAATGTTTATTAATTATATGATTATAGCTTACTAAAACTAATCTGCACTTTGTTTTTGTTAAACTTACTTTGTGGTTTAGCGATTAAAATGATTTTTGTCATAGAATAATTTGTCATAGTCCAGATAGAAAATTATGGCCGCATGGACAAGTTATACGGAGGAAGTGAAAGGAGCGATATGAGCACGTATTTTCCGCATGAGTGGTTGATGTTTCAAGTGATACCATCGACGAAAAGTCAACTCAATACACACAGAGAAATTATTCGTTGAATAGCGAGCGAGGCACTATCAGACATTCAGTGACTTCATCGCATGGCCAAGGAACAGAGAACCCCCCTCTTCGACACACAAGCACATCCGATCACATCACTTATGTACCAGCTACCTAGAACCTTATCACAGCATTTAGAGTCGATTAAGTTAACGAGTAAAACTTCATATTTGGCAAAGGACAACATTATCCACTATACTTTTTCTCTCCCGCTAAAAACGACAGCTATAGTCCTATAGCAGGAGCACACTATCATAACTCTTGTTTAAAAATAATACAGTTTTAATATAAATAGTTTATATAAATAAATTAGAATAAATCCTCACGCCACACCTCACGAAGAGGAATTTCGGAGCGAATATTGTCGCTTCAGTTACTGAGGTGCTAATGTAGTCTGCGCTAGGCGTTACCTTCATTCCTTAAAATCCGGTTTTATCGGATTCGTTAATTTCAAGAGGTACTTCTCATTTATCCTCATGAGGCTGAGTTGACCCCGACCATACCTATCCTACCTTATGCTTTAACGAAAAAATCCTACCGATATCCGAGTTAAAGCAGACATTGATCCTTCAAACAGCATAGTTAAAATATAAATGTTAAAAGTACATCCTGTAAATATGGTATGAATGAGAGCATTTATCTTAATTACTTATTGCCTTATAAAAGGCAGATTGTAATTTTAGCACAATAAAGGATTATATATATATAAAAAAAAAAAAAAAAAGTACATCGGCAATTTTTATTATATTAGACGTTAATTTCTTAGCCCAAAGAAACAGGCCCTTCTTTCACACAGGTGCAGGCAGGTATCTTCTTTAATTTGTGCACATTCTGCGATCGCGGTTTTTAAATGCACAATACCCGGTACTTCGAAGTATGGTGATTAATTTGAATGGAAATATAATACCTAGTATGTATTATAAAAAAATAAATAAAACTGAAATATGTCAGAAACATTAATACATTAATAGATTTTTGGAATTTTTGATTTGTAATTATAGTTGTGTTACAGTTATTAATATATCCTTAGCCATTGCGTTAGTCCTTAAGACTTCAGTTGTTCTTGGGGTGATTTAATTAGATGTTTAGATCCCAAAACTGGGCAACAAACAATAGACTTCCAGTGTTTGTTCCAGACCTAGGAACAAACACTCCAAAATTAAAGCTCAAAGTTAAAATCACTAGTTTCTTTTGGGTCCATGCGATCGACTTTTGTTGCTTTGAAATTAGAGAAAGAACGACATGGCTACTGATACATGGATCCACTGGTTGATATTGTTTCCAGAGTCAGTCCTATTACTGACGTCATGCCCTCGTAAAGTTTTTTTTTTCATCGTCCCACTACGAGCTGACGGCAAACCCCTGAAATTATTCGGCGAAGGTTAGTAATTAGCGAGCTTTTCCCACTCATTTACGCAGCGATGTGTCAATCGCTCTGAAAACTATATTTTCCATAACACATCAAATTATGCAGATCAGTTTTAATCAAAATGCTATAAACGGAAGTCTGTACCAAATTCAAATTAAGCTATGAAGCAATTTACGGTTTTTTTCATTAGTAACATGGCAAGCCACTATAATATGAGTTTTTTTTACATTTTTTTTCTTTTATTTTCTATCTATATAGAATATAATGATGAAAATATAACCTAATTTACAATTCAAATTAGTATTACATGATCCAGTATCCTTACTGTGTGTATATGTACGTATACAGGAAAAATAAAATAAAAACCTACTCCAGAAAAAAAAGATCAACACAACCTTGTTTACAAAAATAAACAAAAGGAAATGCTCAAAATAAAATAAAATATTTAAAAGTTAAAAAAAAAAAATTACACTAGAACTTCTTACAATATAGTAGAAATATTTACAATTTAAATCAGAATGATCTCGGAAGGTTCCTTCCGCATTCCTAGGTTTTGGATTTTTTCTAGTTTACTGTTGGTGGCTTCACAAGTGTACTTCAATAATAGTAAAGACTAGGTTGTGTAATCGGATGACTGATTTGTAAAGATTAAGTTTGATTTTGAGACTTAACTAGGATTCTATGTTAAAATACGTGAACATTTTGTATATGATTTTTTTATTCTTTATCAGTTTTCCTGTTGAAATTTTCTGTAAAGGTATATGGTCAAGCCAAGATGTTGGACTGGTTTTAACCACTTCATGTGTGCAGAGTTTATGGAAATATGTAAAGATCCCTGATTTTAGAGAAAATTGTGACTTCCGTTTGAGTTAATCTTTGATTTATAGATTTGGCAATATCTTTGAATTTTTTGAAGTTAAGTTGTAACCGGTTTACTATTGCGTCGATGCAGTGTGATGATGTATACAAAGCTGTGTGGTCAGCGTGTCTGGATCTCCTTACTTCCTGGTGTGTTGGGAAATCGGAAACAAATATGTTAAATAAGGTTGGTGCAAGACATGATCCTTGTGGTAGGCCGGCTGTAAAGGGGGTATACTGGAGGCAGATGTATTTGTTTGATTTTAGAATGGTCTAGTTGAAAGGAGTGAATGGATGGTGGGAATCAGGTACGGGGGTAACTGCTTCATGATTAGTTTCAAAAGAAGACCGGTGTGCCAGGCAGTGTCGTAAGCCATTTCAAAGTCTAAAGGCCCCTCTACTCATTGGCCCAAAACCTGGCCCAACATGATTGGTCCAGTCCACATAACAGGAGGGTATCCACTGCGCAGCCATGCTTGCGCATGCTGAGTCTCTTCGCTGTGGGGAGAAAAACCGCTCCCCAAGCCAATTCGCCGACACCATCCAAGGTCGGCCAATGCAAGCCAACCCTCCCTCAACACATTGGCTCAATGTATTATGACAACACGTGGGGGGGGGGTTGGTTTTGGTTATGCAGTCTTGCCAATTATAAGCCAATAAACCAATTAGCCAATTGCCTGCCAATTAGTTAAATGTGGAGTGCTCTTCTCTGAATCCAAACTGTTTGTCTATTGTAATATCTTTTTGTTTGATGTGATTATGTATGCGTTTTAGTATCAATCTTTAATATTCACCATATAGGCCTTAGGAATTTGATACTTCTGCTGTGTCTTCATTAGGTTTGGAATTGCTATTGTTTGTTATGGTTTCCAGAAAGTGGGGAAATACTGTGCCTTAATATGGAATTGAAATTTATGTTAGGAAGAAGATTAATTTCTGCTGATTTTTTTTATTACCAAGGAGGGATTTCCGTCTTCGTCTGGAGTCTGTCTTCAGCATTTGTATCTGTTGTAATATATATTTTTAAAATTAGTAATGATCTTACTTTAGTAAAAAAAGTGGAAAATATTTTGCTTTTCTTTCAAACAGACACAAATGGATAGTTCGTTATCGCTGTTATCATTATTTTTATGGAGAAGGTGTTTTGAGACCTTTGTGATTTTGGTGTGAAAGAGCTGGAAATTCTTGCTTTGTTTGCTTCTGCATTTCCACGGTACGGCTTTTAAAGTTGGTTTTCTCTTGGCTAGCTCCAGTTCCAGATTTCTTCTATACGTACTACAGCGGGTGGAGTCGTAAAATGTTTTTCAAAGTAGTTACAACATTTAGGCATGAAACCATCGGATAAGATGTCGGGGTAATCTTTTGAAAGATTTTCTTATGAGCATTTCAATTATGTTAATTTTTTATAGCAGTTCCATGCTGAATGTTTAAATTCTTGGCAAATATAACATTGCATTATGGTTTTGTTTGATTCATATTTTACCCACTTTATTTTGGCTGATCTTTATTTTTAAGAAAAATAACGGGTTATGATAGTTTCATTGTAAATGTTTAAGGTTAAGTTGGTTTGGTGCTAGTCTATTAGTAAAAGAGGGCTTATTATACCCGTTGTAATTGATACCACTTTAGAGAATATTATAGATTATAATAGAAAACAAATTTTATTGCGGGACTAAATCCAATAAGCGTAGCAGACCCAGCAAGGAAGGGCCGATCGCATGCTTTAGTTTTATTGGTAAGACTATAGACAGACGGGATCTTGTCTTCTGGGAGTAGAATAAGGATTCAAACAGAAAAGTACAATATATAAGTTAAGATAGACTGAAGGCTGACAATAAAAAGGGGGAAGAGGTAAATGACTGACACAGTGGTTAGACTAAGAATGACTATTTATCTCTTGACATCTATATATAGTATTGTTAATCCTTCGAGAGGATTAACTGGGGAGACTGATCTATGTTATCTCCTCAAAGCAGCCTCGCCAGTTAACTTACATATAAGGGGGGTTATGAGAATTTATGGTATAAAAAACGAATAAACTGAGGAAATGTTGAGCACGGAAGTGAGAAGACACCCTAACTCGGTGTTGACGTGAGAGGCATGGGAGCACAGTGGAGTCCCAAAGAGAAATCTAACGAAGAAATTCGCGATTCGCTTCCACGTGTCCTTGAGTCCTATTAAGAGACCAATATACAGCACACAGTCATAGTAAAAGTGTAGGAAAATGAAGGAGGATACAAGGAGATGACGTTAACCTGGGGAAGCCGATGGAATAGTTTACAGGTAATATTAACTCACGGAATATTTTGGAGATATGTTAGTTCCAAAAAAAAGGTTTGGTCTGTGGTTATCTCTAGATTTTTGACGGTGGAGCAGAAAGTAGTGGCTTGTTTATTAAGAGTTAAAGGAGGATATCAGCAAAGGATCTGAGAAGGAAAATTGAGCCTATGGCAATTTCCTAGGTTTTTGCTAAGTTTAACCTCAGTTTATTCAGATTTTCCAAGTCACTTATTCCATCCAGTTCTTCCTGAATTTTGGCGAATGCAGCTAAAATATCGGAGAGGGGGGTAAACAAATAAATAAATGTGGAGTCGACAGCGTAGAAGTGATGGGAACAGTGATGAATGGAGTTAGAGGGAGATCGCAACAACTAAATAGAATGGAAGAAATGCTAGTTCCCCGGGTGACACCAAAGGAAAGGAGGAGGAAAGGTGATAAGTGCCGATTTCGAATTGTAACTACTAGGGATAATGAAATGATCGGAACCATTTTATAGAGCTATCGGAGAAAGTTAATGATATTAGCTTGTAAAGAAGGGCTGCGTGGTCTATGATGTCAAATGATCTTTAAATTTAGGAGAATTAGGACTGTTAACTATATTAATAAATAGCAGCATTGGTGTCACTAGTAATATTAGCTAGTGCAGATTTTGTGAAAACCAGTTAGGAAAGGATCGAGAAGTTGGGGCTGTTCAAGGAAATCGGAGATTTTGGATTTAACTAGACTTGTCAGAGGTTAGGAAGGATTGCAGAGTGTCTAAATTCGGAAAGGTTACGGTTTCAAGAGGAAAATATGGGCTCTGGGTATTATAGCGAATTAAGATTGGGCCATGAGCAAAGGAAAGCAATATACAGCTGTGAAGAGTAGGGAAAATATACAGGGGAGTCGATGACGTTGAGGTCCAGCCAGGTATCGGACTAACAAGTGTGATGAGTAGCAGTGAAAGGGACAATGAAGAGACAGAGTGAAAAAAAAGTCATCTGGGCAGCGTTTATTGTAGGAATCTGATAGGGTTTTGCTATTTAAGTCACCGGAGATAATAACATTGGAGTAGAGAGGAACGAAAATGTTCAGGAAAGACGTTGGTTCAAAAGACACGTGATACACTACAGCATGCAAGTTATATCAACGATAAGGAACTCGATGTGGGTGGTCAGATGGGGGGGGGGTCAAGGATTTGCGTCATCAGGCTGACCTGCACAACCACCTGTGAAGCCAACCCACTCATGGAGGAAAAAGGTATCGTTGGGGAGGGAGATGGATGAGGAAGGAATGTAGCGTTTAAGCTGTGTTTCGAATACAGTGAACATGTGGAAAAGGTTTTTGATAAAATATAATAGGAATTCGTCATGGTGGGCAGATACGGATTGGGAATTAATGTGATAGGTGGTTAAAATATCTGGCATGCTGTGGAGAAGAGATTTGGACTTATCGGATTGAAGTTTCTTTCATACTCATTTCTGCTATGATACCCAAAATCAAATCCCACTGAGCTGGTTTTAAGCGAGAAGAAGACTCAATTCTTTTAATGTAGGATTTATTCCTAAAACGTCAATTGGCAAGTTCAATTATGCACTCCTCTTCAGACTGTTTTGTTTTTTTCAATTGCTGTACGCAGGACAATTTATTTTTTATGTTAAAAAAAGGTTACAGTCTCTAGGTCGTGATTCATGTAATTTGATTTTTTTACTAATGTTAAAGCTAAGTAATTACGTTTTACTTTCCCAGATGGTTTTGAAATGAGCATACATCTAAGCTGGTGAGTCCATAAGGCTAATGGATAATGAAAGTCTTTATTTATTTTACTTTTTTCATTGTTTATCTTTACTTTCTTGAAAATGAGCGGGTATAATTTCATAATAGAACAAAATTAATTCCTTAAATATATATTTTCAAAACTTTAATAAAAAAATTTCAATTTGGAGACAAAAGAGAACTATATTTATTCCTGTTAGTTCAAACAAGAAAATGGAATTTGCTTTAACATATAGCAAATAAGTATCATCACATACGCAAAGTTAGACTACTCGGTTTTAACGTCACAAAACTATAGCTTAATTTAAATTAAAACAAAAATCATTTTCATTGTTTTTATTTAGTCCTTGTATGCACTTCAAATGGGGAGTGCCCCTATATGGAGCATCTGTGCTCCTCGCATAGTTTTCATAGTTAGGTACAGTAAAAATGCTTGATTTATCTATTAACGATACAAATATATAATATTTTACTAACTTAAAAGATACATTTTCTATCAAAAACTCAACATAATACGAGCTAAAAAGATACGGTATATGGATGATAGTTGTATTTTTGTTGTTTTCAAAGTCTAGTGGTTAGCATGATGTCTTCAAACTACGAAGAGAATGGAGATTGGGCCTTATTTAGTACCGTGAGGATAAATTATGAGCTATTTGAATAAAGAAGTGAACATTCCAATAAAACAAACTTAAATTAATGTTGAGTGGTAACTGTGTATTATTCCTTTGTTGTGCAATAGTTACAATCTGCCTTTTATAAGGCAATAAGTAATTAAGATATGGATGAGTGGTAACTAGTTTCCAATTACGTGGCCTACTAAGTCCCACCTACCAAGGTGAAAAACTTTGGTTGACCTTACTACTGTCGGATCTAATTTAAAATAATAATAAAATTCTTAAGGGTTTAGTAAAGCAAAAGACCCTATTCGAGGGAAGAAGGCAACTCTCTTCATATAGATGGAAAAAATTCCGTTTGGTTCGATTTTGCACACTTCATCAAAGACGTTACTAGTTTACATTCGAGGTTTTTGATTATTAATAAAGATTGCAAATCACTGTTCACAATCAACCAGGGCGGGTTGAATTCATTTTATAGATTACCGTTACTAAACCCCACAAACTTTGACACTAAAAATATCCTCTCGCTATTCGTTACTGGAATTTTAGTTAATATCGATTTCCCGATGTATGCAGAGTTTTTAGTTGGAGCCGACCAAAAACTTAAAACCGTTTTCTTTGGAACAACTCAGATATTATAAAAAATAGAGCCGTGATCTATAAAAGGAACCAAACAGGTCGTATACAATACAGACAATCTCCCTCGACGACAATAAGGCAATAAAACTCACCAATAGTGAGTTGGCAGTATATTTTATGCCATCGAAGTATCAAATATAAACTCCACGTTTACTTGACTAGAGATGCTCGGAGTAGACATATATAAGAGGCTGAAAATAAGGGTTTATGGTTATAAAAACGTTTAAGAACCTTCAACCACGTCGAATATGATAGTTATTTTTGGCTGGACTCCAGAGAAGTGAGAATCTAATAAGAAGATCTGTGGCTGAGATGTAGAGAAAAGAAAAATAAATGTGCCTATCTTTGGCTGAGCGAAAAGAAAAAGAAATGTGCACATCTTTGGCTGAGCTGCAGAGAAAAGAAAAAGAAATGTAGATATCTTTGGCTGAGCTGTAGAGAAAAGAAAAAGAAATGTGCATATCTTTGGCTGAGCTGTAGAGAAAAGAAAAAGAAATGTGCATATCTTTGGCTGAGCTGCAGAGAAAAGAAAAAGAAATGTATATTATGGTTCTTAGGGACGACAGAAAAACAAGGTTGTGTTGCTCTGTAAAACAAAGTTTATTTTCTTTTAATTGATAATTAGTTTACGGGTTTACAAATAAAATCTAAATTCATACCTGTAAAACAAACAAACGACATTCAATGTTTATTCTCCTGTTGATTCTGTTTGTTTTATAATAACAAATAATTAAAGTCAAATTTTGGCTTTTCACTGCTTGCCTATCACTCCCGTAACCTCCCTGCTGATAACTCTAGTATCATTCTCTTCAACGCCTGCATTATCTACGTTGGCGCGGCGCACTAATTCAAATTAAAGAAATACATTTTCTTTACATGTATATATCTTTGTCTGAGCTGCAGAGAATAGAGAAGGAAATGAAGTTTTGGCCCTGCTTAAGCTCGTTCATACCAATTAATATTATTGGAACTGCTATAATATTCAAATCTTCATTTATGATATTAAATTTATTTTAATAATTTATTAATTATAGGGTGATTCGGGAAGATACCCTAGTTCAGGAGATATGCTACTATTTATTATTATGGTTATTCTCCTTCAGGGCCACCGCAGTTCCAAATCCACCTGTTATTTTAGAATCAGCAGACAACATTGATTGTGTGTATATTTATTTTACTAAATATTTGGTATCTTAAAAGTGAAGTGAACCACCTACCTAATGGGTAGATGACCAATAAGACTCTACGCTGAAGGGCTTAGTTCTGCGTCGGGGGAAAAAATCAAAGAAAAATTGTTTTTGTACTAATGATCGAGCACCTCAATTGTTTGGGGGGTGCAAAATCCCTAAATTTTTGTCATTATTTTTGTTTATTCATATTTGTTTTTTTTCTAAAATATTTGGCATTCGATATATTCATTCGTGTCTCGATATTAAGAAAAAAATGACACTTTTTCTCTCTAGAGGATATGAAATCTAGTGTTTATTACTTAATCAGTTTGTAAACGACTGTGAATTGTCAGTGTGTTGTGATTGCCGGATGGATCAGTGACTGAAATTTCAATTTCTTACTTAATATCAAGAGAGATCCGTCATAATGAGTATCGGTCGGTATCCATGAGATAAAAACTGTTTCACCCTCTCCTTTTTTTGTGAAGATAATTGGATCAATTACATCAACCACTCACATTCTTTACAAACATCCTTTTGCAAGTGGGTGGGTCGAGGTTCCATAGTAAAATAATTGCAGACCCCACTTTAAGTAAAAAAACAAAGGGGTGACATTACAAAAAAATATTTCTACAAAAAATTCAGTACAAAAATAGATGGTTCTACAGAGTTCTTTTCATTTCTATTTTTTTTTTCCACACTCTTCAAGAAGATTTCTTCCCCCCCCCCCCTCCGAAGGACATAGAAAGAGGTTTCTTGTCTATAACAAGGGTGGCTGATTTTACCCAAAAATTTTTACCTCTATGAATTTTGTGCATTTTTTATTTATAAAACAAAGACAAATTTTTCATCAATCTTTGTAGCAGGGAATGGGAGGCTAATGTACTCAAATTTTATATAACTACCCACTGATTTGCAGATAAACAAGTGCTGTGTACAGTTTAAGCCCCGTACACAGAGAAGTGATAGCCTCCCAGTGATATGGATAAATAAAAAAGCAAACTGTAGATAGTCAACCCCCTCTTCACCTAAATGGTGCCTAACTTAAAAGTAAACCACACAACCGGTCCTTTTATGGCCCAAATGATTACAGTCAATAACATTACCCATTGGACAGAGAAAATTAGAATAAACAAACCAGTTGCACAGATGTGGCTACTGTTACCAGCTGATACTCTTTATCAGAAATGCTGTTGTTAAAGGGATTATCTCAGAGGCAATACCCCCGATCATTCAACTAACTATTTTTTCATATTTGATAACAATAATTATAACGTTGTGATAATGGTTTTCTTACCTTTTACATTGCACAAAGCAATCTATTAAAAAATAATTGATTGATTAATAATCAATTTAAATCCTACATTACGAACCTCTGTCAGCTGCGAAGCTTAGCTGTGGCGGAAATCAGTCCTGTTTCTTTATTTTCGTCACTTATGAAAGGCTGCAAGCCAACCACTACAAATTCTAGGCACCAATCATATTATAAAGATTTTCATACAGAGTGAGACATGTAGAATGCTACAGGAAGAGATCATTGAACCAAGCCAGTCACAATGGAGGGTTCAAGCTTTAGTAACATGGAGCAGGAACCATAACAAGATGATAGTGATCGATAATTCTCAAAGAATCAACCACTTCAGACGTGATGCTTACCCACTTCCTCAAATCGAGACTGTTGTTAAGAGCATTTCGCAATATTCCGTGTTTAGCGCTAACTATTGATTTACGTAACGCGTATCATCAGAGGAAAGGTCGTCCTCGGCGAACAGCTACACCAATTCACCAAAATCCCATTCCGCACTACAAACAGAGTTCCAGCAAAAAGCAAAAAGAGTTATTGATGATGAAATAAGACAAAAAAAAGTATTAATTTGACGTGAATGAAGTGCATCGGAGGGTGTACAAAGATAATGAGTGGTTTAGGGGAGAAAGCACCTTTCACGTCATCAAGAAAGTTCCCTGTTAAAAAGGCTGAGAGGAAATCCATATTTGTATATACCTGTATGCCGGAATGACATCTGTTTTAGCTTAATTGTATTTTTTGACGAATGGTTTAGCAACCTGTTGAGTCGGATCAGTTCAATTCTAACCTTACACACAGGTAAATATGTCTATCAATTCATAATTATTATCTTACTATTTTAATATTTATTAATTATATTTATTATGTATATTCCCTGCAGCATTCACGGCCTTATTATTTCCGTAATAATTGCGATTTTCCACATGACCTTTAGTACAGTTGTTAGCAAATGTTATTCACTTCAATTTATTTATATTTTTTCGTTCAATATTTTGCGGTTCAGTTCATATCTACATAGGCCCTTCATTAACCTCTTCGTAGACAGTGGTAGTCCTGGCAATGGACAGTTTCTCCAATCATGTTCAGAGTGTATGTGGCTCTCGGGCTCATGGACAGCCTCCACTGGCTCTTATCCAGTGATGAGGCTGATGGAGGAGCGTTGGGGACTCCGCTCCCTTTTTCGCATGCGAGGGAGGTGACAACCGTGTGGACTTGGGAGGTCTCTGGGCTGTTTTTAAATACTGTATGAATGAGCGAATGAATGAAGAATCGTATTGGTGTGCGTGAGAACATTGATCACTCTTATTCATTGCCCAATAAGGAAGATTGCAATTTTATAGCAATAAAGAAAAACAAACAAATACAGCTGTGGGTGACCACAGTGCTAGAGGAAGCGACACTGAAGAGTCGTCCTTGTGACTAGAACACAGATTTCTGAAAAAAGTGAAACAGCTACACTATTCTTAAATAGTAATGTCAATGAGAAAACATACCTAAAGTCCCTTTGAAGTGGAAAGTAGCTAAAGTGTGCTGGACACTAGCTTAGTAAGTATTTTAGTGACAGCCAAAAGTAGACCACACTCTCCGCCAAAAACCATACCTATGACAGATAGCCCAACCGCCCCACTAGGGCATGAAAGGGCCAAGACCTGCCAGCACAAAAATCCACTGAAGATCATCATCAAAGAATAGAGTTAACTATTAACTATTAAATTAGCCATATCACAGTGATTTATATCCTTTAGTCAATAAATTAGATTACAAAGAAACACCCCCTACGTACGACCCTCCGAAGTTGACTTTCTCGAAGAAAATCCTAATTAAGATCAGACCTGTCGATCTGATGGTGGACCAGATATGTGGCTTCTGCTGGGGGTCAACCTAAAGAGGTTACCAAAGATGACCGACCTCCACTTTCACTCCCTCCTCCTAAGGAACTTTGAACATGGAAGGTATCTCCAACTAGATGCAGATAATTACATAATTACTACTAATTATTATTACTATTACTACTAATGGCACTATGACACTATACTATGAGCACTGATGGGACATTCTAATGCTCGGTTTAAGAATAATAATTGAATATTTTAGGAATAAAGCCTTGCTTTCTTAAGGTGTTAAACCCTTTGATCATTACCTCACTAAAAGTAGCAATCATAACTTGAAAACGTACTCGTATATAACTTTTAATCTGGTAATTGAGAAATCTTAAACGGAATGGGCCTTACATTTTTTGCATTCTATTTTTTTTCCCTTTATTGTATATTAACGAAAAACTAACTTAATATTTCGAGGTGTTTTGAAAAAAAAAATTTTCAGATAGTTTGGAACATTTTGACGAGTGATATCTAAGAATATGCATATAGGCAAGGTTGGACGGGAGCCTATCCGTTCTGGGTCGGAAAAATATTTCTCACTAATCACAAATGCACACCCAGAATTGAAAATTGAAGTTTTAGGGAGCCAAACTAGAAGCACGGTTATTTCCCGGATTCCCTTGACATTAAGTTCTCTCAACATCAGAATTTTGTTATATATGACTTAACGTTGACATTTCATAAGAAAAATAGCGTTGTTAGCTGTAAGAAGATCTAAATACGTGTTTTGTTGCAGGGTTTTTGCAATTTACTAAATCCCAATGTCATGAAATTCATTTAAAAATTATAAGCAGCTTTTTTTTGGGTGGCGGGGGAAGTGTGCTCCTTAGGATTATCTAGTATTTGACTAAATTAATACAAAATGTTTACCTTTTTATTATATTTTTAAGGGTTCTTCACCAATTCACATTACATACATGTAGTTTTTTTCTAATTGTCTTAACACCCCTAAAATTTCAGATGGATTGAATTATTTATTGCGACCACTATCGAACAACACTTGCAGATTAGCCAAATAATGTACGATTACAAATAATTAAATACAAGAATGTATCGTGAATTCCGGGAGTAGAGGAGTTTCAAAGAAGAGACAATAATTAATGTGACGTAAATGAAGAGAATCGGACGGTAGCGAGCGGTTCAGTGGAAATAGCACCTTCACGTCGGCCGGAAAGGTCCCGGAAAGACTGAGGGGAAATGCATAATTGTATGTACCTGTATGGCATCTGTGTTTGCTTAATTGTATGTTTTAAGTCATGCCAATGTCTATCGAGTATCGTGACTAACTATCCCAGTGAACTAAACTAGTAAACTAGTTGGAATCTACTCGGCGGGCAGTGTGCGGCAAACTGGTTAATGAGCTGTTGTTTTGTGGGTTTCAATGAGGCTAGCAGTGGATTACTACTGTCGGCACGACTGACCACTCCCTCTCTCTCTTTCTCTCTCTCTCTCTCTCTCTCTCTCTCTCTCTCTCTCTCTCTCTCTCTCTCTCTCTCTCTCTCTCTCTCTCTCTCTCTCTCTCTCTCTCTCTCTCTCTCTCTCTCTCTCACTCTCACTCTCGCCCTCTCTCCCTCTCTCCTTCCCTCCCTCCCTCCCTCCATCTCATAATAAAGTTAGGAAACATAATGTACCTGAAAAGCGATTACTCTTAATTTACTTATCAGTAGTGAGCTACAAACTTCAACATTTGTTTAATAAATTGTGTTTACTAAAAATATGCTCATAAAGCAACAACTAGCAGCTGTAATGCGATAAGATACGTTGCTTTACTGGCAGACAAGTTTGGTTGTGAAATTTAAATAATTAAAATTCCAACGTTGTAGCAGATGCACAGGAGTGAGGGTTATAAAGCTCTTTGAAATCATAATTTACCCTTAGGAGCATTTTAGCTCGATTTGGATCAAGTGACCGGACTTGATTATCATTAGGCAATGAATATTCAACGCCAAACTCTCCCAGAAAGGAACTAGAACTGTTTAGATTCCTTGATCAAAGGAAATTAACCTGTTTCATACTAAGCACCAGTCAGCGGGCCGAGCCACATTTTATAATTTCAACCAATGCCATGCTTATATCAATTTACACTTATTATTAATAAGGTTAATATACCTTACATTCTTGTTCTCATCCCTTCCAAGTTCATAAAATTCCATAATAACCTATCCAACCACCCTAATCCCCTAGCAGAGTCATTGCACTGCACCACTCATCCCTATAATCCTCCTGGAATACTAAAGCGGCCGTGGACTTGCGACTACGAATACGTAACAATGGAAGTCCTGGCAATGGTCAGTTTCTTCAATTATCTCCTGAGCGTCTGTGGCTCTCGCGCTCTTGGTCAGCCTCCGCTGGCTCTTATAGTGACGCGGCTGACGGAGGAGCATGGGGGACTTCCCAAGACTCCGCTTCCTCCTTGGCAAACGAAGGTTTATCAAGCGAGGGAGGAGGGAGGTGACAACCATGTGGACTTGGGAGGTCTCTGGGCTGTTTGTAAATACTTTATGACCCCAATACCCTACGCTATATTTACTTCATACCCTATGCGAGTGAATAAAATTGTAAATATGGTATGAATGAGATCATTTATCACAATTACTTATTGCCCAATATGGCAGATTGTAATTTTATCATAATAAAGTTGTTTATCTACCTATCTCTAATTCTACTTATACTACGTCTACACAATTATAACAGAAATCTATCCAATTTTATTACTATATATATATAAAATTTGTTTATTGGATAGCGTGGCTCTGGTTTCATTGACAAGTTTTTATAGTCCCTAGGTTATAAAAACAGGTCATGTATCAAATAATGAAAATACAGTTTATTACTGAACAAACTTAAACATTAGAATGTTTTTTAGAAGTAACTGAAAAAACACATTAGAATGTTTTTTAGAAGTAACTGAAAAAACCCATTAAAATAGCGTGTGCTAAAAAAACTAATAACACAGTATTGTAAGAGGAAGTATTTTAGTCCTCCAAGGAGTCACTGTTACCGCCGTCAGGATAGTATCAGTTGTTGACACCGTTTTTTTGACAGATAATTATAAAAATTTTGATAAACATTAGGTACATTAGGTAAGCTAACAGAGATAATAGGTATTTGTGCTTCTGCAGACTTCACTGGTTGATGTGTTGACAACCTAGGCCTTCTTGCATCCTCCAATATTCCACTTTTCATTCTGTTCAGGTCAACTGCGTCAAACTCACCATCAAATGATGTTTTTGAGTACACCATCCCTATGTTTTCCTGCCGCACTTAAATGTGGACACAGGTTGAGAGAAGCAACTGCTCTTTCTTTTTTTTCCTTTGAATGAATGGTGCATTTTTTCCTATAAAGAGTGACTTAAATTGGATCGATCTTCCTGTTCGATGTTGTGTGCATAAAAGTTCTTAGAGCATTGGCGCACTAGTTCCTGCCAGTTACATGGTGTCAGGATTTTCATGTTGTTTACTTTCTTTTGTTTTCTTTCTATTAATATATTGTGTGTCCTACCAGAAGGAATATAGGCACACAAATTATTTTGCATATAAGGAATATTTAATATTTTTGCATAATAAAGAAGACCATTGTAATGGAAATATTTTCATTTTGGCCATAAGACTCATCTGACCTATACTATGGCATTTTAA
This sequence comes from Acanthosoma haemorrhoidale, assembly GCA_930367205.1. Classification (NCBI taxonomy): domain Eukaryota; kingdom Metazoa; phylum Arthropoda; class Insecta; order Hemiptera; family Acanthosomatidae; genus Acanthosoma; species Acanthosoma haemorrhoidale. The sequence goes on from OV884009.1 coordinate 21,333,530, forward strand.
AGTAGCTGTTGAGATTTCCTCCCAACCTCTACCAGCTTTATTTTCATCCCATATCATCCAATGAACACTGCCGTCTGATGAACCAAAAAGAGTAGTTTAATGTCCATAGTTTAGCTCTGGTAAATATCCCAGGGCAAATATCTTTGCAGATCGCTAGGTAGAAAATTGTGTGTGGAATTTCTTTGGGGGGAGGTTTGGCTTTTGGCGTCTTCTCATTTTGGATCGTAGCTTCTCTTTGATTCTGTCGGGTGTGGGTCATATTCAGCGATGAGCTTAAGTCTAGCGTATCACAATTGTCCTTATGCATCTATCTCTGGGGGCTTGAAAGAAATGTTAAATTGCTTATCAAAAACACCAAAGTATTTGTATTTTTTAGCAATACGTTATTACGTTTATACGTGTGTTGTTGTCTTTGCAAAACTGTAGGTATAATTCATATTTTTTTTTCTTTATTTCGCTTAGGACCAAGGTATTTGTGTTGGGCTTTTTCCCGAACATAATGTATCTCATATTAAGGGAAGGAAGAAATATGGTAAATAACATTTACTACACTCTGATACTCCCTCTCTAATCAATTTTAACAGTACCCCCTTGTTGGCCGTTTTTTAGTGAATTTACCACAACAGTATTTAAAATTGCAAGTGTGTTCAAGTACATTAGCTTACACACTTTTTTTTGTTATTGTTAATTTTAAAATAGTAGTGCAGAGTATTCTTTTGGGAGTTTTAGAGAACATTTTGGCATTTTATTGAACTTTTGGTAGGTCAGCTGCTTCAGAAGGCAACGAAGGCCAAAAATCGCTGATTAGAAAAAAACAAATCATATAGCTCTGGATTCAGGTACAGTTGTTCATTAGAGTGTTTTTGAACAACATGCTAAAAGCCCACACCTGTAGGGGGCTTATCGGGTGGTAGAGGGTTTTTATTTTGTCTTAAATATTTTAGGAACTATCAACTTAAGCAAAAAGAACTTAGCACTTCCTTACAACGCATAGACGTTGTAGGGGGCCTACCTGCAAATGATGTTTTTTTACATCATGTGTGTTATGTAAAATCTTGGTTTTTTCACCACCAAGCTAGGTCTCAAGAGGTCGCTTTAAAGACTAAAAAACTACAGCGACACGGTGACTGCCAGATGCCGATGGATGAAATGTTGGAGTGAATTTGATCAGACAAAAGGTCAACGGTGCTTATTATTAGAGCGAAGTTTATCCAGGAATATTGCGAGCGTGTAATATTCAGCCTAACAAAAACGAGCAGTAGTGTGGTCTGCTTTTGTGATTTTGGCCACAAAATCTTAAATGAAGCGTGGTATTCGTCAACATGTCCGAGTGAAAGAGAAGAGCACCTGAGAATTGTACAAACTGATGCTGCCATTATAAAATACGATGTCCGTTCCTAAGCATATGAAACAGACATGTACCCACCAACCGACAAGTGAAAGGTATGGTTCTAGAAACCCTCACGGTGTTCGTCGGTTCCTTGGTTTCCGTAAACTGAAGGGAACAGAATGAATTGAAAAGAAAAGTAGTATCTATTGGCCATGATATAATTACTACAATTCGAAAATTGAAATTCCTTGCTCAGAAATTCGCCCTCCCCCCGCAACGGCCCCCGGATTCAAGAAGACTCCGACGAAAAAGAGGAGGTAGAGGTTGAAGAATTTGACTTAAATTTTGAGAATTTCGGATAACCAGATCTTTACATCGACCCAATTGCATGTCTGGTCCTGATGCATGTATCATATCTGTTTCGTGTTACTATTTTTTTAATTCATATTTTACTAATGGTAAAAACTACCTTTTTTTGCTATCATTTGTAATAAATTTACTCTCTAGTTTTCTTCTAACCTAGTTATTTCCTAAAGTGTTGAATTCAAATAATGTGAAATAGTTCATTTTCATTGTTACACTCAATTTTAAATCCTCTAAAACGTGTTTAAGCAAGTTTTTTCTAACTTTTTGGTTAAATGAAACGAATAAAACCACATTCAAATATCTATTCCACACCTACAAAGGACATTTCAAATAAAATATCCCAATATTTGCAAATTATATTTCAACCTGGAAAGAGTCTCGTTCTATTTTTCCACAACTTTTATACACGCTCTAATTTGATGTGATGCACCTGCCTCACCCCACGGATCCACAGGTGAGAAATACTTTTATGTCACTCCATATGCTTGGAGTGGAGATAAAAAAAGTTGGATGAAGCACACAAAAGCCGTAATATTATAATAAATCTGAAGTTTTACAGGTAAAACACGCTCACCTTTGCAAATTCAACTTGCAATACCACCTCTATCTCCCAAACTACTGACTCAAAAAAAATGAATAAAACTTTTATTTTGTGTTCTTTAGTTTTGTATATGAAGTACATTAAAGTCGATATTTCTCGAGGTAAAAAATAAAAAGGACCTTCAGACTAACCTCCACTGGGAACTTTTTATATGTTGTTCAGGACACTCCAATCAACAGCTGTACCAAAATTCTAACTAAATGATTTATTTTTTCCATTATTCCTGTGTTTCCTGGACTATTAATCAAGATAAAATCAATTGCCTTTTTACATTAGAACTCTTTTCTTTGTTCCAATGGGTTTTAAAAATCTTTTATCATTAGACAAGCTGTAACACTGGGAAATGACAGGAGGATGGTGGTCGCGTAACCTTAGTAGCAACACTTTTACCTCATTTACTCATATATTGCACACCTGCAGATAACATTTCTTTGCGTACATCGGAAGGCTAGACACCTGAATTCTTCTCTTTTGTGCAATAAACGTTTTGTTTTAAACTATTCTCCATTTAACTTGTTGTCACTTGTAAGGTATGAATCACTATCCAAAACATCAACAGTTTTAGATCAATGGTAGCAACTTTCATTACCATTGTCATATTTTCTCTCCCCTCTTTGTCCATGACTGAGTCATCAACTTCGTAGTTATTTTCTAACTATTCTCCCATGTATGCTTGTTTTCTTTTCTATATTTACAGTAATCATAAGTAATAAAATAATAACCATTGATAAAAATTCATTCATTTTTCTTATTGAAATATTTTATTTATCCTTTAAAATTAATAATCTTACTTAAACGTTGTATGGGTGGTTATGATGTTCAAACAGAGTACTAATATTAATTAGCCTAAATTCAAGAAATAGTTTAGCTATCCACTTTATAGGTTATGATTCTAAAAACTGATTTAAAAGTATCTTAACTTTGTTCTTTGTTGAGCTTCCACCCTTTGGCAGAGCTAAACTTAATATTTTCCAGCCAAGAGAATTGTGTGTTAGGCTTAATTTCGCTAGTGGCACCTTTATGAGCAATCAGAAGTTGCTCATGATCAGCACAAGATTAACACTCTTCAATCTAAACATCACCAGGGGACTAGCAACTAAGCTCCTATTCCATTCGCTAGACTGACAGAGACTATATGTATACACTATATTAGTATATATTGTATATACTATATACAACACAATGTCCACATGGTGTTTTATACCTCAACAATTTATAGGTGTAAACAAAGCCAAGTCCACATGTTGTTCATCACCTCCAACGGAAATGGACATGGTTTTGTTTTCCATTATTTATAGTAACAGGGAACAGTGCCCTGTAACTCTAAAAAAAGGAGAAACTCCACATCAAGGACATAGAGCTAACTCTATTTCACATAAGATAGACATGGCGTCCTTTACCTTTACCAGATATAACGTAAAACACTTTCACACAGTGGGATGACCATTTTGTGGGAAAAATTCTAGATGTTGCGTATTTTGGAGTAAATTACGCGCTGATCACGAATATACCCCATAATGGGGTTGCAAATGAAATTCTAAGGAGTTAGATCTAAAAAAAAATTAAAAATGTCTGCACTTTTCCCACCTAAAATACTCGTAGACATAATGATTTATTCTGGTTTGTTTTGAAATTATATTTTGAAAACAACACTGAACGACTTCACACTGTGGCGGGATATTGACAAGAGAGAAAAAAAAATTGCTAACCAATGTGGAATTATTATAGGATAAATATTTTTAATGGTAGGGAGGCTAGACGTATTCACACTGTAAGGGAGGAAGTGACTGATGGTTACTGCTTACCTTTCAACATTAAATAACTAACGACACATTGAATTATAAAAGCTCACATTGTTTGTTAAAGATTATAAAGATAATTACACAGTAAAAAGTTTGGGAGGAAGAGTCTAATAAAGTTATATAATGATAGTTACTGCTTAAGTCTGAACCTGACATAAGTAACTATACATTAAAGCAAAAAGGTACCAATTGTTAGTTTGTTAAAAAAAAACAATGAATATGAAGATCAAAATAATTAGGCGGCAGCTATTTACACAGTGGACGGAGTGGGGAGGCTGGAAGACGTATTTACGCTGTCAGGGAGGAGTTACTGACGGTTACTGCTTACTTCCCAGCATTACAAAACCAACCAACTAAAACGATAAAGTAATATTTTTTGAAAAACGTCGGAATTCATTTTAATTTTCTTTCAATGAGTCGTCTATTATATACGAATGAATAATAAAAAAGAACTGTAAGAATTATTATGGTAGTAATACTTTATGAAAACAAAAATTAAAATTGATATCGTAATTTGAGAAAATTTGCCAACGTTCCCAAGTGAATAGAGCATATTTGTTATCAGAGGACATTCGTGTAAATTATTGCTTAGGATATACGTGAAGGGAAAATGTGGACTAGTGGCCGAATATCAAAATAGAATTGATGTAGGAGCAGGGTCCAGGAAGCCTTAAACAATTTTGAGCTCCTAAAAACATCTCTTTGGACAGAGGCTAATGCAAAAACGTTCTAAATGAAGTGCTTCCGCCCCAGTGTTGCCCAGTCTTATTTTGCTAGGATCCGGAAGAAATTTATTTCTCACATTTTTCCTTCTCTCCTTTAGATTCATGTGAATTTTAACGGAAAGGACCATTTAGTCATACAACTACCAAAGTCAACCAAGTAACTTGCTACCTACCATCTTACTGTTGATCAATAGTCACACATTTCAATGTTCAATAAGTTTACAGTTAGGCGGGTTTGGTTAGATACATAAAGTTTATTGAATTGCTGTGTTGTAATTTAGGTAGATAGAAAAACATCTTTTTACAGTGACCTAGTCCCCTGTGAGTTCTAGAGTGCCATTCAAACAAATTAATTCTAGCTGACAAAAAAGAAACCAAAAATAAAGTGTAAATCTCAATTAAGAAAATGATTAAAATATAATTGTATTCCAGTAGATAATTCATGGATGGAAATTAGAATACAACAAGTCAGTAAAATTCAATGTTAAAATAAGATAAAACCTGGAAATTGGAGCGAACATAGCAGATAAATAATAATAACTACAGGTTATTTTAAAAATAAGTATTGTGCCAGCCAAGCTTTTGAATATGTACAGTGAAAAAAATAAGAAAATAAAATAGTAACAGTATGAATAAGTAAGAGCTAGGAATTGAGTTGAAACGAGCAGGTTTTAGAACGGGTGGACAAACTATGGTGTATATTATGAGCAAGACAATTCCAGAGCTTATAATCAAATAAAACATTTTTGTAAAGCTAGTTATGATATTATTAAATTACTTTGTGTGCAGTAAGCTATGGATAAATGTAAAAGTAAATTTAAAAAAAGAAAAGTAAGGAATAATAAGGAAAATATGTAAAGAAATGTATATGATTTAATATAATACTCACAGTCATTGCACTGCACCACTCATCCCTACAATCCTCCTCGGAGACTGAAACGGCAATGGACTCGTGACCTGCTATAAATGCGTGATAGTGGGGGTCCTGGCAATGTCAATTTTCTCCAGTCATGTCTTGAGCGTCTGCAGCTCTCACGCTCTTTGTCAGCCTCAGCTGGCTTGTATCCGGTTACGCGGCTGACGGAGGAGCGTGGGAGACTTCCCAACACTCCGCTTCCTCTTTCGCATAGCGAGGGAGGTGACAACCATGTGGATTTTGGAGGCCTCTGGGCTGTTTGTAAATATTGTAAGAGGAGCGAGTGAATGATGAATTGTAAATATGGTATAAATTAAAACGTTTATCTCAATTACTTATTGCCTAATAAGACAGATTGTAATTTTAGCACAATAAAGAAGTTAAAAAAATATATATAATACTAAATTAATAAAAAGGTAATCACATTTAGTTATTCTAGTACGAATTTGTCACTGTCAGAAATTACGGAATTCTAAATAGATTTTATGATGATTCTATGAATTCTAAATAGATGCTCCATTGTCAATAACATCCACCATTCCATTTTTATTTTAGGATAAGAGAAAACTTTACAAACTCTGTATATTCATCATTAGTTTGAGAATGTCTGGATTTGGGAGAAAATTCGTTCTATGTGACATGTGAGACACCTAAACGTGATTCAGGGGCGCTTCAAGTAGAATTACACCCCATGTCTACTGTTCCTGAAACTTGGCACACCTTTCATTTAGCTATCTGAGGAAAATAGAATGGGAAAAGAGATAGGCGTGACTATTTTTTCTTTATCAACTCTTTCACGAAATATTGTCTTATTTTCCTCTCTCATAAACTCGAAGCTGATAATGAGATCAGGGCTTTATGTTAATTCATTTCTTTAGTTGTCCACATGACATGACTCGACATAGCTCAAAGGCAATGCCGTAATCCCTCATTAGAATTAGCCGTGATCGAACATCCCGTGATTTTCAAGGGCATTGTTCTAATACTCAAAAATACCTTCATTTATTACCACGCGCTCCAGGAGAGCTAATGGTCAAATAGAAAGAATTATGGGTGCGTTAAAAGACATGTTGACAGAAACTGAAATGAATGACTATCGTGCATGGCAAGATACAGTCCCAGACACTCCAATTGCTTTAAACACTACACCCCATCGTGTATCGCAGGTATCGCCTATAAAATTAATGTTTGAAAATGTTTCTCGACCTCGCGAATTAATTTAAGCTGGAGAACATGTCACTGGGAATTCTCAGATAGATTTAAAATAAGTAACAGCTCTATCGGTTTAGAAAATTATTCATAATTCAGATTATGGAAAAATACAATTTGATAAAGTCAAGGTAAAAGTTATCCCCTTCCAAATAGGTGATTTAGTTTATCTTAAGCAGGAAGAGAGGAGCCAATTAAAATTAGACCCCAAGTATAAAGGCCCTGTACAAGTTGCTACGATATCGCCTAATAATCGATATGAGTAGCCATCTATCGATGGCAGGCGCAAATATAAATTTGCACATGATCCTTTGCGAAAGGTTCCAGATGCCTGTGAACTTGAACCCAGACTAGATATCAGTGATGATGATGAAAGCCGAATTCAAACTATTTACCTCTGTGACCTGGCTTGCAATACTATTGATGTGTTTATTTACTTTCAATGTTTGGGAATAGCTGTTGATTGATGGTGTTTGCTGTGTGTGTGTTAGTATTTGTTGGCAGTCCCTTTTCGGCTACCGATGGTATGTGTTGAAATAGTAAACTGTTATTTTCGGATTCCGATGCGGCAGTGTAGGTGGATTCAGACCGAGCAACACATTGACCAATCACTTGACCTTACATTTTGGAAGTTTCAATCAATTTAGTACTTTTTCCTTTTGAAGGTATCTGTTGTAATGGCGTGTTGCATGAATGCGTCGACTGAATTGTTCATTGTATGATACATTTGTACAATGGGAGCTAGCCAGTGTTTAGTACATATGTGATATCAAACCATTACCATTCTTGTTATTGGTTAAGGAGAACTTAGTTTTTAAAGTATTCTGACACTCTTGGATCTTTCGCAAACACCGTTTTCCTCTCATATAATTTTATTATTAGTTCTATATTTTACTCCGTAGAGTTATATGTTTCTATTCTTATGTTTTTATTATGTTCATGACATGAGTGTCATTATTGTTCATTTACTTGAGCATTTCGATGTAAACATATGACATAATGTAAATGATTGAATAAAGTTTATCTGAATTTCTTATTAACTGCGTTTCATAACTAGTAAACATATAATACAAAATCCTATGCAGTGGTAAAATTTGTTATACATTAAGAACTGAAGCCATCTCACGATTCCTCTTACAGGGTCACAGGGGCGCGACACACTGTCAGGAAGGCCGTGTGTGCGTGGCAGCCTGGACCAATCTCTGCAATCAGAGCCGGATATGCTACCAACCTCACCTGGACGGCCGCACCTTCAACCTAAGATTGTCTGTTGGAAGGTCCAGTGGATTCACTCTGGTTGGGGCAGTCATGATGTACAGACTGTTGTCAAGGGAGCCCGTCTTCTTGATACATTACACTACTGATATTAGTTCATTAAATAGCTATTTCAAACAGTGTTTCTATTATGAATCCTTACCTGGCTCTTTTTGACACCCCATTCTCCCAGATATATATATTCCACAACACCTCTCTTTGTTTTTGTTTAAAATCTAACGACATTATTTTATAACGTAATACATCTTGCTGAAAACAAAATCATTGGTTTTTTATCAAAAACGCTTCACATTATTTTCTGAAAGTCATCATTGCCTTAACAATAACAAAAAAAAATTTGTCAAATGGCACATTAATATTTAGAAAAAGCTGGAACTTGCAAAATCTTAAAATCTAATAAAACAGGCCTGTTCACGTTTCATGTTTTGGTCTACTTGTTGTTACTGTAATACCTAATTAACGTATTAGGATGTATCGTCGATGGACCTTGGTGAAATAGCTTTATTATTTCAGATGGACTGAATCATTTTCACTAGCACTAGACGGCTTAGACTTAGTGGCAAAGGGGCCGGCGATTGAAGACCACCCCATTCCCGAATTTTACTTTCATTCTTCTCGTTTCGGCCTCGACAACCAGCCTTAACGGTTTTAGGGAAGATGAAGTCGTTCCGGCTTCAGTAACTGTTCCCAGTTTAAAACAAACACCCACTTCCCGCCGTTCCCTTTTCAAACTGCCGCCAGTTCCCAAGAAATTATTACAAATGAACCAGCTCATGATAGTTTTGTTCCTAAGCAGTTCACTTTTATAGCATATATCTCCAATGATGAGGTCATCTTCAGTGCCTTTCTTTTCTTCAGCGAGTCAGAAGATATAATCATGGTTCAAGCTTTGAACGAACCGTTAATATAATATGAAATCCCACCACGATTGAATGTTTCTATCTAAATTAATATCAAAAGTTAGTTTATGATTAAAATACAATAACGAGAAAGATAACGACCAAAAACAACATTTTGCCAAATTTTAACATGACTCATGTCCTTGTGAGCTGGGACTTTCAGAACTAAATTTCTTAAGTTTTTCGTGGTTAAAGACCAGTCAAACAAGGCAACGTTAAAGTAATTCCAAGGATATTTGAAATAATCCATGATTTCCTAAAAAAGTCTTGGTGATTCTCTTCAATTATTTATCTATTGCCTGCATAATTCCCCTCGCAGTGCTGAGTGAGCCCTAGACTAGTAATACCCGAGATGCAGTGAAGAAAAAATTGAGCTATAGTATACTTTTTAATTGAAATTTTAACGGGAGGGATTTAGAAGCGAAGTTTACAAAGCAAAATAGGGGTAGAACTAAGATCAAAATAAATAGAAGTGAGAATACATTTTGTAAAATTTTGATTTCTTGTGGATTATTCATTATTGGACTACATTATTTTTGTGGCCTCTAAAGCAATCCGTTTAGAAAATGTATGCAGTCAATTTGCTATCAATTTCAATGACTTTATCAATCATTGTACGACAAAAAATTTAATTTTTTATATTTATTGGTCCTAAGTAGCTTGGGGCAATAATTGATGATGGGTGAGGAGAATAAATTTGCTAACGATTAATTACTCGATTTTGGATCTTCTTGGTAGAACTTGGAATAATATTTATTCAGTTTTATATGTGTAAGATTATTTCTTTAAATGTGATTTTATTCGGTACAAAAGATACACATAAGTAAAATATAATAATACAATCTGTGGGATATTGAAAGATAAATTGTGTTGTGTTGTCCAACTTGAGGGATAAGAGTGTTGGATCCTCTACGTTTGTTATGATTATTACTTAAGAAGGTTGTTTATGAACATGTACCTTGTGTATAAAAAGTAAAATAAACGTGTGTTATTAATTCAACAAATGTTTCATTGTGCCGAAATCCTTTACAATCTTTCAAACCGTACTTATTACGTTTTGACAATTATCTACATTTTCAATCAGTGATCAGCAAGTTTTTCAACAGCTTTTAATCAACTCGATTGGTGCAACTCACTTTAAACTTCTCGTTTCTTTATTCGCAACAAAGGATTCTAAAACGTAAACTTACAGTGAAATTACGAAGACTCTTGAAAATCATCTAAGTGCTAAACGCAACGTCTTAGCCGCTTATCACAGATTATTTGTTACTTATCAAAAATTCGACCAATCAATCGCTGATTATATGATCTGCGACCGGATATAACGTAATGTGAATTTCAATCACCATGTGATTGTACGGTTAGTTTTTCGAAAATACTTCTACGAGCTTAGTCTATTCGATGACTATGCTACAAGAGCATCAGGGAATCAATTTTTCTCAATGATTTTGACGAGGTAGTCGGAAAAGCACTAGCCTCAGAGACTTCCAAAATTGATTGTCGGAAAATCGCTTCTCACCAAGCAACATCAAACAACGCTCATAAATCTCAATAAACTGGACAGAAACATTGCATCGACTGTGTGTCGACTACATAACGACAGTAAATACTCAAATACAAACTGCTCGACATCTCCTTATTCGATGAATCGAAGATATCTTACTTTTAGGTTCATTCTGCTTTACCGTTTTGACTTATTTAAAGCTTATCTCTACAATGAAATGAATCTTCAAAGCCACACAGCACAATTGATTTCAACTTATCGCGGCACCTATTTGGTGAATTACCTGTAATTCGACATAAATGCAGCACCTAGTGAATTTAACAGAATTTTGGAACAGATTCTTCAAGGACTTGTCGGCACAATTTTATATTTCAATGCTAATCTGTCCATGGCAATACAATGGTCGAATGTCAAAACCACCTACAAATGTTTCTGCACCTTTTAACAAAATACCTTCACTTGAATAAAAAGAAGTTTTTTTTCAAAACAGAAATCAAATACCTTTGATAGAACATTTGAAATAACCGAATCCTCAAATTAACTAAAAAAATTTTTATATTTTTAAGATTAGCACTTCCTAAAAACGCTTATGACGTTTAACGCTTCCTTGAACTAATAACATATTACTCGCCATTAATCCCAGATTGTTCAACATGAACTTACCCACTGCGGAAAATTCTTCGTAAAGATTCAAAATTGTACACATTTTACGACGAATCCGCCTTCCTAAAATTAAAAAACGCCATTTCCAGGTACAGAGTTCTCACGCCTTTTGACCCTCAGCTACCAACTATCATTACATGCCATAATAGACTGACCGGTATAGCAGCTACGCTGTGACAGCATATCGGCAGTGAAGAGAATCCAGTTGCGTTTACCTCACAAAACTGTATAGCAAAACTGTGGTCAGCTGGATAGGGAGGCACTACTATGTACTATGTGCTATGTAGTAGTGCATGTACAATGGTAAGAACCAGCTGAAAATTGGGGTCGCCTACGCTGACCCGTGCGATGGGAAACCCTTTTCTAATCGTCGTTGATGCTAAGTCACGCTGGTCTGAAGTCTTCTCCATCAATGAATCCTCAACGACATCCAAAGCCATCGAGTTACTTCTGGAAATGTTTTCAACCCACGGATTCCCATGGATACTTGTCTCCGATAATGTCTTGATAAGTGATGTCTTTATGAAACGGCATAAAACCGAATTGTTCTGCCCCTGGCCATCCAGCCATCAAGGCGTTAGGCGAAAGAAATGTTCAAACCCTTAAGAATCGGCTGAATGCCATGAAAAATGAACCGCTTCCACTTCATTAAAAACTGTAAAAGATCATGATGATGTATCGAGCAACTCCTCTTGCTGGATAGAATTCGCAGGGATGCCATAAAACCGTACACAGAGCATCCACGACCTCACAATCAAGCATCATTTCTAGCACAAGACAATTTAAAATTGGAGCTCACGTTCAATCGAGCTTCAATGGCGCCTTGACAACATTTTGAAGAAGTAAGGACGTCTTCACTGTCTTATGAATATGATGGATTCATTTACAAGCGAGATATTAACCAGCTAATTTAAACCAACATAGAAGATTCAAGAGATTCAAACATGTTAATCCGAAACCCAGTTCAACTCCAGGGAGGACACACAACACACCGCAGAAGAACAAGTGTTGCCGTTCTTTAACTATCTAGGCATCGGATGTCTGCGGGTGAACCCGAGGAACACTGTGAACAAGAACAAGACCTAATTGGCCTCGCGACCAAAACTTAACTCTGGAATTTAGGCGCTATGATCGAATCCTTGAATGATCACTTGTTCAGGTTGTTTTTAAATTCAGAAACATGTAAAATTTTAATTTTTTCATTCAGGCCTGAGTATATTTTGAGGAGGAGAGCTGTTGTAATCCGCTGGCCCTAGCAACGTATTGTGGCTCCGTGTGAATGCTCCTAGATGTCACCTACCTTCTAGTATGTATGGTTTTACGTGATAACATTATGTAAACAATACAGTAAAGTAATGCTATTGTAAATCAGCTTGTTTTAATATACCCTTATCCTTGGCTATCAAAGATACAAGAGTCCAATTAATTTGATTTTATTGATCAAGAATACTCTTTCTTTCAGTTTATATAGTTTTAAGCTGTTCTATCAATCCAAGGACAAGAAAACATTTACTAATTTACATCACTTTATTTTCAGAGTATAAGGGAAAGAAAGCAGTAAAAAATTAATATTGGGGGGGTTCATTTTTGTCCTTCAAATATTGTAGAGTTGAATCTGTAGTTTATTTTATAATTACTACAACAATAAACAATTTATGTTAAATACTTTTATGATGTTTTTAAATTTAACAAAAAAATGGAAATTGAATTTTCATGTTTTCCTTAATTGGAAAGAAACAGAGAAATAAATGGTCCTTTACTGCTTACTTCCATCTCTAATCGCTTGGTAATCGGGAAATGAAGACGCATTGACAAGGAAGGTAACGCTGAATCAATCAAGCGCACTGGTGGGAGGGTCCGAAGTATAAAAATTTTTAAAAACATCTAGGTTCTGTACACGATTTGGCAAGAAGACTGTATTAATCTCTCCCCCTACATCTTGTTTAAATTAGCAATATCATCTCGCTGAAATAGAATTATCATAATGAAAAAAAATACTTTCGAAAACGTGTTAGGCTTTATCAAATTTAGGTTTCGATATCTCTGCTCGTTGAAACATTGCATTCTAATTAGTGAGCTAAGTTTATAACATTTGTCAATTAGGGCGATCCCTTCTACAATTCCACTCCCCCTTCCCCTTGCCACTTGAAATGGGTTTGTTGCAGGCGAGTCCGAAGGGGAACTTCTCACTGAAACAACTTCATTGATTTTTCAATCTGCATCTCAAATTATACTTCCTAAACTCGGACAAATTAGATTTCTGCCCTCTACAGTGATATTTCTAGCATATTAAAGAAGTTATATCATATAAAGCTGATATCGTGGGAAAATTGTACAAGGCTTTCGTTTTTTTTAATTGGCAATTCTTTTCTTTTATTTTTACCGATGAAGGCCAAGTGAAATGAATAATGAAGTGAATAGATTTAGCACTTGCTGTCTACTTCTTAACCGCGATAAAAAGTTACAAAGGTTATCATCACCCTACCCTGCCCTATTATCCAATCTCACTGTCAATCGCCAAAACTAAACAAATAACAATTTTTTTTATGATAGGAATAACTATTTGTAGCGAGCGCTAACAATATATGTAAATTACCCTGTACTCTGGTGCATAATGTATTATAATATAAATGCAAATCTTCGTAAACTTCTTGTAATAAATAATAGAGGGATCGGCAGATGTAAACAAGTAACAGAGGATCGAGGGTACAGCAATAAACCTAAGGGGGATTAGCCACCTGACTGCCATAAATAGACCGGGCAGACCTTCAGTCACTTCCGGCAGTCATAAAATCTAAAAGCCATGCCAATAAACAGTCCTATAGGGGACGAGCGCACGTATCGCTCGGTAGGTGTGACATCATAAAACACACCCTTTTAGGCCAACAGTCATAAAACTTAAGGGGGATTAGCCACCTGGGCATCATGAAACATACCCCCTGCAGCCAGGCTCCACCTTCCGGTAGGAAGGGGGGACGGATATTTAAATCAAGGGTTTTCGCCCTGCAGACCCACTCTTTCCTAGTCTCTTCATCTAGATCGCCGCTATCACTCGTCGCGATACACCAGGGCCCCGGGGCCCTGGGAGTAAGCCCACTCAGCCTTCCACTGGTCTACACTCTCTCTGCCACACCTCTGCGCCGGCACCTTGCCTCACAGCCTCTAGCGGATCCTCTTACGACTTGTACTATTACGCTGCCGATCACTCGCCCGAACTCTGAAAACTGGTCTTATTCTTTATGAACCTCTGATCCTCATCCTGAACACAGTGTATTGTCGGGACACATCCCTATCAATAAATGGAGTCAGATATTAACGCTTCATGGAACATGGTCAATGTTATGAACTACAACAATCCGCACTAGTCACCAGGGCTAGAGTGATAAGGCACTCCCCTAGTGACGCCCCCGACAATTGTGGACACCCCGAAACTATTAAAAAGCAATCTCTGATTTAGGAGTTTTTTTGCTGATCGTTCCATGTCTTAAGATATGGAAATCTCATTTTATTTGTCAGGGTTACGACACGTTCCTACTAAAGTTTAGAGGTCCCGGCACAGGAAGGTACCTTTGAATTATAAATGAGTATGTACTGGATGTTGGGCGCACAAAGGTACTAAATAGATTTATTTGGGAGATTCCGACCGATCGACAATTGTATGTTTTCAACAATTTAATGTTACCCCCAGTGTTATACCATTTACAACAGACGATTTTAACACTCTTGGCCAACGATCAGAAAAGATAATACAGACTCGTATAATTAATAGTTATGTACTTGGTAATTAAAAACTAATATTTTGATATTACATTGAGTAGGGTACAAAACTAAACATCGTGTGGCCCTGGTTAATAGTATGCAATTTTTGATCTAAAATTACAGAAAATAATTAAAGTTCTGTTTGTATCTTTAACTTGAACAGTTTATTTTTTTAAGGCAATGTAATTGGCATGATCCTTTTATTAAATGCCTCAATGATGCTAAAAATAAAAGTGATCAAATGAAAAATAGCAATTGCCAATAATCAATTAGGTACAATAAAATGAAATAATAATGCATTCCCTGGCATATTGTGTTTTACGACTGCTGTGGTAGACTATAAATGCATACAGCTGATAGCATTGCCCTCACGCTTCGGTCTCATTAACAAATATTCAGAGAGTTGGTGTTGGGAGCTGTCTACCCACTTTGTGAATGGGTGCTAAGAGGAATGCCCAGATGCCGATAGAAGGCCTAAGGCTAAACAAGCTCCGGATCAAAGAGCCTGGTGCAATCCCATTGGCATCGAGCCCTGTTCAAAAATTCCCTCAGCCTAGCTGGCCAAATGTTTGTTCATCTGAGTATGATAAGTGTCCTTTGGATCACTGGTATCTCTTCTATTTGAGTACTAACCCGTAATAATTAAGCCAGATGTATTGCATTCTATTTTTGTTTGAGAAAAAATAACTTTATTCTGGGATCATCTTCCCTATAAAATAGGGTAGATATAATGAATGATGAATAGAATAAATAGTAGTGCTTCACAAATAAAAAAAAAAGTTTACAACTTTGTGCAATAAAAGAAAAGAAATCTGGTAATTCATTTAGGTCACCATCCTTGCACCACCATGTCGGGTTCTCACAAGGGAGGCATTGTAACCCTAGCCCTCGTGAGTCTATGACATGGAGCATTGCTTTATAACGGGTCTTACTACTGAGCTGTCTGACTCCATATCTGATAGGTTGTGCCCCGGCAGTTCACTATGTTCAGGAGAAGCGGTACAGGGTAGGTATTATAGGTAGTTTACGTGGTCTTGGAATGACCACGAGTTCACACTCGGTATCAGGGGTAGGCGAAAATCGTCTAGATCCCAAAGGCGAGTGTGAACCGGAAAGTGGTAGACTGTACCGCTGGGGGAGACGCTACTAGGTACATTTGTAGGGCCCCAGAGATCATCGTCTGCATGGAAGCGATCCCTTCTTAAATGCTCTATTTTTAGCGATACGAAGCCAAAGAATCCCACTAGGAAGGTATGGGGTCTGACAACACCCTGGGCTAAAATTAGCAAGGTTAGGAAAGAGAGGTGCAGAGGAAATTAAATAATAAAACCATGGTTCGAGTAAAGCAGCAAGCGCCAGTGCAGAGAGCAAGAGAGAGAGAGAGAGAGAGAGAGAGAGAGAGTGAGAGAGAGAGAGAGAGAGAGAGAGAGAGAGAGAGAGAGAGAGAGAGAGAGAGAGAGAGAGAGAGAGAGAGTAGTATTCACTTCAAGTGTCTGATTCCAACTGTCTGAAAAAGCTTAGAATTTCTGCCTCATATAAGTAGGTCATTCCTGCCTACAGGAAATGAGAGAGCTTTTTATTTCAGTCATTTCTATGACAGGCAAATCAGGGGCTATCGCCCTAATGAGCTCTTGCCGTGTCAGGACCGTGAACTCTTCTCTCTAGCCTGACGCCGAAGATTTATTGATAAAATATGGACAGGTGTGAGAATTACCCTCTTCTATTTATTCGTGGTAAAGAATTAGGCACAACATAACAGTAAATAAATACAGGAATTGCTACAAACATAAAATCATAATCGGAATAACACTACGTTTTGATTAATTTATTAATTTGATTAAAAAGTAAGGAGAATTTTTGTTCATCTTAAAAATTGGTATTTATTTACCGATAGCAATTTTGTCCCCTTCGAAGTAATCACCCTCAGATATAGATAATACACTTGTTCCAGCGATTTTTCCAATCTTCGAAGCACTTCTCCAACTCACTTTTCGATATAGCTCTTAGGTCCTTCAGCGATTCTTCTTTTATCTCATCAATGGTGTCAAAAAGTTGTCCTTTCAAGGTTTTTTTCCCACTTCGGGAACAAAAAGTACTCACAGGGAGCCATGTCCCCCATATACAGTGCCAAACGTAACACAAGACGGTTGTTTTTTGCTAAAAATTACGAACAATCAGTGCGGGAGCGTTATCGTGATGCGATTTTCACGATTTGTTTTGCTACAATTCCTGTCGTTTTCGTCGGATCGCTTTACGTAAACGGCGCTTTACTTCCAAGTAATATACTTTATTGACTGTACGACCTTCTGGCAGGACCTCATGATGTACTATGCTATGTAAATCGAAAAGAAACAGTGAGAAGAAACTTATTTTTCAATCAAACTTTATTATACGAGTTTTTGGTCGAAATTCAACAATTTTGGAAGGAACTTTGCTGCCACACGTTTCATGCCCAAAACTTCGCTTGGCATGAACCAAATGACTTATTAGCTTTATCTGTAACCTCCCTAATAGTTATTCTGTGATCGTCCAGAATCATTTTCTTAACTTATTCGATGTTGTCGTCGTTTATTGAAGTATTAGGGAACCCAGCGCGATCATCATCTTCGTCTTCTTGGCCCTTTTTGAAACGCCCATACCACCCATAAACTCTTGCTTTACTCATGGTACATTCATCAAAAGCGACTGTCAACATTTCAAAAACTTTTCTGCACTTTATTTCAGTTTTTTGTCGATACTAAAAATCGCCGAGAACACCAAAACACGTATAAACATAGCGACTGCTACTAATAGTAAACATTGAAAACATCTGAAAATTTCAACGTGTTTCAGAAACATGTGTACCAACATGATCAAAAAAATGTTTACCATCGGAATCATAACGCCCGCGAAATTATAAAATTTTCAATACTTTTTAATCAAACCGCGTATAATGACGCTTAACAAATTTGATGCAGGATTTGATCAATATTATGCTAGGTTTGAAACTTTGGTTGGTAAATCTCCTAATCGAATGGAGTGTGAATAGTTTGAATATTTGCTAGAATACTAGAAGGGGTAACTCTAGATGTTGTCAAACATTTCCCTTTTAACGCAGCCAATTACCCTTCTGTACTCAAGGTTTTGATAAAAAAAGTTTACAAATACCCAAGGGGTAATCAGCCTTTATGCAGATGCCATTCTTACCTTATCAAAGATGGAAAATAGTCTACAGTACTTAAGGACCTTCCTTGATTCATTTCATCATTCTCACCAGATTCATTTCCAATCTCTCAAAAATATTTTTAACAGTCCTCATACTCATGTTCAGGATGTAATTTATGGCCAGTTTATTTTGACTAAACTGCCCATGGAAATAAGGGATCAATTTAAGAAGGAAGTCTCGAAAATTCCCCCAATTGACACAATACTAGGTTTTTTGACTTCATACGATAATGCTCCTGAAAATGCTTCAAACGCTTTTGCTTTTTCTTCTCGATTGGGACACTCTCCTACCGTCCTACTTGAATGCATATTGGATCAAATCCTAGGAAACGCTGGCAAATTTAAAATTGTTTTCGTTTCCTCGCCTGTTATGAATCGCATTTAAAGTTTAAATTCATCGGTTTTGTAATGCCAATCAAGCAGGCAACGCAGCGGACGGTTTTATTTGCGTGATCAAGGTTCTAAATTAACGTAATTCCATCCTAAACTAAGGTAGCTCCGTTAGGCCCATTTTAAAGTTTAAAAAGGTGTAATTATCTGCAAACCTGTTGGCTTATCTCTGCTGTCATTATGTAAATCTATTGAAGGCAGAATACACCATTGAGGATGTTTTTCTGTTGACCAATTCGTCCATTGGGTTGGCTTGTATCCGTATTGAGCCCCATTAGCTTAGAACCTTCGTGGGTAACCGAGTGCTGGAAGTTCGTTCAAGGCGTCATTTTCAAAGTGTCCTAAATCCCATGTGCCCATAGGAACTTTATAGTTTCATGGTCCTCCATTCTTGCAGTTTCCAGCCGATGAATGGTCTCCCTTATCACATTCCTGTAGTCATGACGAAAAGGACTCTCTCAAAAGCATCTCTTCTTCTTGAAAGCAGTAAGAATTTCAATCTACATAGTTAAATGGTGGTTTCATAGAAATTAGGCTGATTTTACCTAGATTCATTGGTGCAAAATTGCTATTACCTGTCTTGTCAGACACGTTGCTGTGAACGACCAGGTGGATGTTTGATTGGTTCTTAATTTTCAAATATTATGTACGCATTTTTGATTTTATCGTGCGTATAACTGTTTTTCAAAAAAATAATATGCATATTATATATCTACCATCAATTTATTATAATAATATGAATCTAAGAATGAGTAGCATTTTTTCGTTACATTTTCTGAAAGTTCAATTTTATTTATTTTAATTTTTGTGTGGGCTTGTATATAATGAGTATTTTGAGCAACATAGGCTCTGAGGCACTATATACTCTAGCATCTGACCTATGTTGTGCGTTATTTTTTGTCTGTAGGCCATTCTCCCTCCATTACCTCTGCCCTTATTATGAGAATATATGTCCTGCCTACCAGACAGGGGTTCCGCCTCCACCTATGGTGGACCTATGGTGCCTGAAGCATTGTTCTCGCTATCGTGCCCACTCGGATCCATAAGGTATATAGTATTATCACCTCACATCATGTCAATAAATTTCTGTCCAAGCACTGTAAAATAACTGAAAAATGGCTTTTAAAAATTAAAAATACACAAGAGTGCGTGATTTCAATGAATTATCGCGTCTACGGGGGACGATATGCCCAGCCACAGTACGCAGTCACAGTATTATAGCCACAAACCCGATGTGACAAAAATTTGCTAATTTTAAAAATTTTGAAATATGTTAAAATTTTCTATTCAACTATTATTCCAAAACTTTGTTTACAAAAGGGGATATTTGTTGTTTTCTCCAAAGATTTTTTGTGGTAAAAATTCAAAGAAATGCTTTTACCTTTCTAAGATATGTTTCAGAAATCCGGATTAGTGGCTAAATGTTTACACAGCACGCTTTTGACCTATCTTATACTATGAAAATGACTCCAAACTTCTAATGTATGGTTGCGTAATAAGGGAGAACACACAACGAAGGTCAACTGCATTTCAATATATTTACGCAAATACCGTTTTATTTATAATTGATTTAAAATAATTTCTATTTCTATTAGCTTCATGACATGATGGTGTGGCTGGAAAGATCGATTAAAATTTGGCAAGTTGGCCTGAGGGGGTAAGACCCACCAGCTCCTGGTGGAGCTGCTAGAGCTCATTTACCAACTATCTCCTGAGGGTAGTGGTGTCTTATTTTCCTATTAGGGTTTATAGGCGGGGATTAGTGAGGGGGCGGGGAGGGGTTGGAGGAGATTAGGAGTATTTAATAGCGTACAAGGGAAAGCACTATGTGGGCTAGGATCATCCTGACTCTGCAGATCGAGCTACCTCGCTAAAAGTACTAAAGGTACGTACTAATTACAGGCCAATCTTCCTCTCATCAATTCCTAACCTCTTTCTCTTCTAGGGATGTATTAGCATTCATAAATACATTTGCATATACATTGCTTCAGTGAGCAGTCTAAATAAATTAACGGTCTTCGAAATATTTCTTCCACAGACTACAAAAAAGAGGTCAGCGAATTATTCGTGGGAAAGATTAGAAAATTATTAATGAAAAAGCTGGCTAGATTGCCTGTTCTTCTGCATTTCTTCTCGGGTAGGAATCGAAGATGCGCTAACAAAGCTAAAAAAGAAGCCACAATTGGCGAAAAGGTAGCCTGGACGTACTTGCTTTAAAATTGTAAAAATATATAGTTAATTGCTGACTCAGCGCGCTATCGGCTCCTTATCATAATGCTGACCACTATCCTTTCCTATCCTATATATGAGCTACTCACTTAGAGATAAGCAATCCCCTTCTGTGATGCATCGAGTACGTTCATTTAGTAGCTTAGCCATTTAATATTTTATTTCAAACTTTGTGTAGTTTAAATTAAATAAAGTCCTTTTTTAAAAGATCTACAGCTTTGTAACTGCTTTAATTATATAGAACCTGGATAAAGTATGGGAAGCTCTGAGCTCAAATCATGTGAGACACGCACAGGAACGCAACAGCCAATGGGCAACCTCGTCGTCAGAGTGAAGAGACAGCAGCAACGAGACTGCCCCACGCCAAGCTGACGCATCTAAATCTCCACTCCTGAGTAGGACTCCACTGATTTACATGTGAATCGTCTGATAACACCACACCCACAGTCAAACATTTGTTCACATTACAAAGGAATTGTTTGCAACATTTACAATGATTTATAGTTTGGTAATTTTATTTACATGTGTTTAAGTTAATTTACAATATATATATATATATTATAAATATATATGTTATTGTAAATTAACATATATTATAATATATGTTATAATATATATATATATATATGTTATGGCTAGTGGCAAGACATTGTTAAGCCTAATACAAAAGGGCCTAATGTAAACAAAGTCTTGGTATTGATTGAGAATGAGAACCGAATAAAGCCAGTTAACAATCAAACCTGTGTGCATTATTATCATCCATATTCTATCTTTTTCTTTGATCGTCTACAGCCAGGAGACGATAACTGGTGCCGTAACCCGGGAGCTAACAAGTGTTAAGTTAAAACGACACGTGAGGCAACTAATTTTTTTTGGCTTTTGCTTTACTACCACGGGAAGAGGATATCTTTCAAATGTTTAGGGAAACGCGACATCCGGGTCAAACGAAAGACAAATACGCCGGGGAACGGTTGGCACGGTTCAACAATATTACCCAAAAGATGAGGGAAACGATTAACCTGGCGGAAGTGGAAGCCAGGATGGCCTTCTTGTTGACCATTCTAAGAGTACAGCTAGCCAGGGAGACGGGCAAGCGGGATAACTTACCGGGGTACGGATCGTTCGTCGAGTGCGCCCAAGATATGACGGATGCTAGCACCCGTGAAGAGGAAGTCAAGCAGGGAGCGGAGGAAAGATGTTGGTCCAAAGTTACATACCATAGACCTAGAATGTCCCAGCAGATTTGGAAAAGAAGGGAGCCACCAAACGTTGAAAGAAAAAGGACGATGGCATAAGGGAAGATACAGGGAAGACACAGGTTAATGGCCAGGCCAAGGAATACCTAGAACCGAAGTAAGGAGAGAAAAACGGCGATACCACAGATGTGGATTACATGTGGGAGAGTCGGACACCTGATGGCACAGTGTCCGCGCATGAAATGCTTCGAATGTGGGATGGAAGGGCACCTCGCCGGGCAGTGTCCGTATCTTTACCGAAGAGCGGAGAGGTATCGGTTAGAACCTATGGAAGTCAATCCACAGGGGGTGTGGGGAAGAAATAGGGCCCCCTCCGAATCATCGAAAACGTCGGTAGCCTCAGAGACGGAGGGAGAAGAGGATAAACCCGGGATCAGCGGAGGCAACAGAGGAGAGGATATCAGGGGCCACGGAAGGGGCAGGTGGCAGAGCGCGGAAGTGGAAAGAATAAGACAAGCGGCGGCCTGAGGAGCGGGCTGGCTGAGGGGTGACCGCACGATAACAAATTATAGTGTGAGTGGAAATTACGGCGGTATACCCATATACCCATATAGTGGCGGAAGGGGTGAGGTGTCTGGTTGACACAGGGAGCTCCTGCACTATCTTAAGCAGAACGGCGGCGAGAAAATTATGCGCCGAGGGGAGGGCGTCGCAGATCCGACCATGCGCCTGTTAACTAGTCACCCTGGGAGGGCATTGTGAAGTTGAAGGCAAAATGGGTTGATGGGCGATGGGGTTGGCTAGGTGGACGGATAAGGAAAAGAAAATAACAATACATATGTTAAAGAAGATGCCATGGGAATACGAGGTTATTATTGGGTGCCAAATCTTACCGACGTACGAGGACCCTAGAGGTCGGAAAGGAGCAAATCGGAGTAGTCAAGCGAGAGGAAGATTGGAAAAAGCAAATAAGGCAAGAGTATGCCGACATTTACTTCAAAGAGGGGGATAAACTTGGCATAAGAGGGAAGACGGTACACGAGATACCACTCAAACAGGATCGTGTGCCGTATGTCAAGGAAAGGAGATACCCGCAAGCGCTGAGACAGCATATCAGGGGGGAGATAGAGGAGTTAAAGATGCAGGTAATCATAGTTGACAGAACATCTCTATACAATAGCCCTCTGTGGGCCGTAAAAAAAAAGGAGTAGTCGGAGAAGAAAAGTACCGAGTAGTCGTCGACTACAGGAAACTGAATGAGAATAAAATCATTAAAAAATACCCCATACCTCGATTCGAGGACATTGTCGACCGACTATGTGGAGCAACTATATTCAGCACACTCGATCTAAAGGAGGGGTATCATCAAATACGGATGCATCAGAGAGATCAGCACAAGACGGCATTCACATTTGAACGGTGGCACTACGAGTTCCCCAGAATGCCTTTCGGGGAAAAAAATGCGCTGATAACTCTCGAAAGATTAATGGACAAACTCTTGAGAGGCATCGAGAAATCTTACTGCTAGATATATATGGATGATCTCCTAGTTTTCAGCCAAAGCAAGGCAGAACACCAAAAGCACTTGAGACAGGTGTTCCAAAGGATCAGGAAATTCGGGCTGAAATTATCGGCAAAAAAAATCGCTTGTTGGCCAAGCACAAGTGAGATTTTTGGGCCATATTATCTCAAGAGAGGGAGTCCAACCCGATCGGAGCAAGGTCGAGGCGATCGAGAGGATGACCATTCTGAAGGACGCCAAAGGAATCCGGCGCCTTCACAGATAGCTGAACTATTACCGAAGGTTCGTACCGGAAATGGTAGAATTTCTCGCCACGAACAATAATCTACTCCGGAAGGGACAGAAGGTCAATAATACCCCAGAGATGGAGAACAACATTTGGCGGTGCATGGGACGGTTACAGGGGGAGCCTATTCGCCTTCCCGGATTTCGCACTCCTGTTCACCATTATCACGAACGCCAGTGAATATGCGTTTGGGGCGGTACTCTCACAAGATCGCGACGGAGAAGAGAGCCCGATCGCATATGCTAGCAGGCGCCTTTCAGACCCAAAAAAGCAGGTATAGCGCGCTTGAACGGGAACTTCTGGAAATCGTATGGGCAACAGAGAACTTTCATCCCTACGTCTTTGGAAGGCGATTTAGGGTCCAAACGGACTATCAGCCCCTACAATGGTTTGGGAAGCTGAAGGAGTCGTCGGCGCGCATAACCCGATGGAAGGAATTCCCTAGCCAGTATACGATGGATATCGTATACAAGCCAGGGCGAGAGAATGTGGTAGTGGATTGGCAGTCACGTGTAATCGTCGTCAATGCCATCGAACAAGAGCCGGCTGGACCATCGCCAGATATCAGGCCATTCGTCCAGGAATGGTCACCCGGTGAAGAAAGAGCGCAAGACCGGTCCGAGGAGACCGATACAGAAGACGTCACGGGAGATGGCATCTCAGCAAAAGACCGGCCGTCGGATATCGAAGACATCGAGGACATAGTTAATGATAAGAAGCGCCAAATCATTTGGATCACAAAGACGTCAGGGCTGCGTAAGACAGAGTATGGCAAGTACGGCCGTTGTAACATCGTGAAGATATGGTCCTCTTCAGGAATTTTGAACGACATGATCTATCAAGCTCTGAAAGATGCGAATACGCCAGGAAAGACGCACCACCTTTACGTGGGCAATGCCACTATTTGGGACTGCATCAAACGACTATGGCAGATGGAGAGGATTGGGGTCGACTGCACGTTCATTCGGTTTACCCTGGAGGTGGAAACCATCAGGGAAGAAGAGCGTCAACGGCTGCTTACCATTGCCTTTCACCAGGGAAAAACGAACTTCCGCGGGATCGATACAACCCTGCAGGCCCTCAAGCGCAGATACTTTTGGTGGGGCATGGAGACCACAATCGCGAGCGTTATTGGCGCCTGTGACACATGCCTCGCCACAAAATATGACTGACACCCGCCTAGAGCAATTCAAGACGTGATCCCGACATCAGACAGACCACTGCAAGATCTACAAGTGGATACATTTACCTGGAGGGGGTACAAGTGGCTTACCGTCATAGACAGGTTTAGCAAAATAGCAGTGGCTAAAGTTATAGCAGACCGATCAGCGAAAACAGTTGTGCAAGTATAACGCACATGGTGCCAATTCTACGGCGTTCCAGAAACTATCACTTCCAACGGAGGACGGGAGTTTGAAAATGCAGAGATGAAGGCCGAGGCGGCGGCTTTAGAGATACGTTGGCATTTTAACACTCCAGGGCACGCGAAGAGTCGGGGGGACATTGAAATACTACATAGTACGCTCAGTGACCACCTGCGTATCTACCACAGGGGAAAAGGAATAAAACCGGGAGCGGCGATGGAGATGGCCGTCATCGCATACATCCACTCGGTACATTCTACCACAGGGTTCTCCCCGGTCGAGACGGTGGGACTCGGAGAGATGACAGGAGCACAGTAGTAGATGACGACATGGCAGCGTGCGTCGTCAACAATCGTATCGCACTGGGGAAGCAGTGGGAGACCGTTCGGAGTGAGCTTGAAGAGAAGAAACGTCGGCGGGTGGCGCGAGACAATCTCCAGGTCCGCGATATCACGGGGAAACTCAAAATCGGCGCAGTCGTATACCACCGAAAGAGCTCAAACAGAGGGAAAGAATTAGCACGATACGAGGGGCCTTCTGGGTGATCACTCTCCGCGAACATAATGTAGTCACCGTTGAGAGAATCACACCCCCGATAAAACAGAGGACGGTGCATGTGGAGCAGCTGAAATTTTTTGCGACGGAAGGGTCTAAAAACACCTAGTTGGCGTATCACGCACTTTAGTTGAGTGTTGTTTTTATACGTTAATTTTGACAGTAGTGTCGTTTTTTGTTTTGTTTTTTCTCTTTGTGTTCGTATTATAATTCTTCTGTGTACAAAGGAAGAACGTTTTTGTTTTGCGTCTCTTTATCTTATCAGTGTCCAACTTTCATTTCTTTTGTAAACAAAAAATTTTTTTTATTTTTTTTTATATGTATAAGTTTACGGGGAAGGTCCTTAAACTGGTAGGGGGGTGTTATGGCTAGTGGCAAGACATTGTTAAGCCTAATACCACATGGCCTAATGTAAACAAAGCCTTGGTATTGATAGAGGATGAGAACAGAATAAAGCCAGTTAACAATCGAACCTGTGTGCGTTATTATAATCCATATTCTCTCTTCTTCTTTGATCGTCTACAGCCGGGAGACGATAACTTATACAATAGAGTTTAGGGTGATTTATCTTATTTAGTTAGCGGTCGCTACAGCAAGTTTTATGGTTTATTTAATTTGTATGCCCCCCCATTTTTATGATACGTTTTAATACACCTATATGTTGATTAATTATGTATTAAATAATTAATTCATGTATAATAAGAAACCCATCTCAGTCACGGAATACTAAGCAAGGCGGTAACGGAATTCGCAAATCCGCGATGAAAGTAAAAAATTCCAAACAAAGAAACTTTTGCTTAAATGCAATTGATCGTTGTTGAAATAGTTATTTTATGTTAGCTATGAATTTATGAGGTTAAACAAGCAGAAACTTTTGCTTACATACAATTGATCGTTGTTGAAATAACTATGTTATGTTAGTTATGAGTTGACGCGGTTAAACAGTTCTTATTGTTTGTCTTGTATGCACTCCATTTAATCCATTATTGCTTCTAACCAAGCAACCTCAAAACGTTTGATGGATTAACAATTAACAGCAATTGCATACGCATAGTTGAATCTGTCGTTTTTAGAGATACATCTCATTAATACGTTAAATTTCAGGGGGAAGGATTTAAAAAAAAA
Organism: Acanthosoma haemorrhoidale; assembly: GCA_930367205.1. Taxonomy (NCBI): domain Eukaryota; kingdom Metazoa; phylum Arthropoda; class Insecta; order Hemiptera; family Acanthosomatidae; genus Acanthosoma; species Acanthosoma haemorrhoidale. Next base: position 21,360,450 of record OV884009.1, read on the forward strand.
TAAAAATTAGCTGGATCATTATAAATTCCAATTATTATGTTGAAAAATTACAAATAAAGACAACTTGATAGTTCATCAAAAAACTGTTTTAAGTTTGAAGTTATCGAGTTTGGTTTAAGCATTTGGAAAATTTCATATTATTTTTAAATGTAAATTTCAATAAATAAAATAATAGACCTAATTAAAGTTTCTCTTCAGGAAGGGATTGAAAAAATTATTCTGGCCATTCTTATAATTAGTCAATAATAAATGATTTAAAAACAACATGACCAACGCCAACTAGGATACATAATGCTTTATAATAAGTGCTATTGATTAATTTTCAAAATCAGACACCCTTACGTCTCATTAAAGATCTATAATATGATATTTTACTCAATATTATGATGGACCTTGTAACAGTGTCATAAGATTTTTCGTTGCAATCCCTGTATCAACTGTTCCACCAGTCGATTCGACTATTTTTATTAGTTTTTACAGCAATTATAAGCTCAATAGGATTGAAAAATAAATACGTAGAAAGTAATTAAAAGAATCATAAAAATTAAGGATCTTGTCACCATGATTAGTAAAACTATATACCGTAAACACGCGTAACAGCAATTAAAACTGCTATTGGATGTTCACATTTTCGTATTAAATATTTTGTGTTTTTATTTCTACTGTCCAGAACGACTGTCCTGGAGATTACTATGTCGGTTCAAGACGTAATACTCTACATGGGTTCTTATGGAAGCTGGAAGCAGGGCAATTTGGCGGTGATGGTTACATTGATACCATGCTTCGATGAATCCACATTCCACGGCCTTACCATCCGAGGACGCAACCCTCATGATCCCCTGACCCGCTTTCCAATGAACACTAAATAAGTCCCACCCTGTCCCAGAACATTAACCAACCTCAAAACCCTATTCCCAGAGGTCCTTATTATAAAAACAAAAATAAGTTAATTAAGTTTGCAGTATCACGCCATTACAGGTTTTAACCATCATATTAATTACTACCTGAATAATTTTTTATGAGTCATTGATTGATGGCCTGTATACATGAACCTTTGTCACCACACTAACACCTGTTTTTATATATAACGGCTTTTATTTTTGGTACCATCAGGACATTAAATAAAACTCATATGCAAAATAGCCACCATTTTTGTGAAACAATTGGTTAAAGATGTGAATGTGATTTTAATGACTATGTAACTACAGTTAAAGAATAAAACAAAGCATAAAGTACACACTATCAATAAAGGTAAACATATCTTTAATATAATATTTTACTCAATATGATGATGTACCTTGAAATAGTGACATAAGATGTTTCATCGCAATCCCTGTGTCGGGAGTGTTATCAGATGTGTGAGTACCCAAGGTGGGGAGGAGACGCCCACGCGGGCTGGGGTCGCTACAACCTCTAGCCACCGTCCGGCGAACGCCAAGAAAGAGATAAGACGGGTGGACCTGTGGTCATTCACCCTGACTAGTGGCCTAGTAGGCAGGAAGCATAATTCGCTTTGATCTGACTCCATAAGATCTTAGAAGGTGGGCCCCGACAAAGCACTATGTTCAGGAGAAGAGGAACAGCGTAGGTTTATATGTAGTTTAAGTGGTATTGGAATGACCACGAATTCACACTCGGTATCTAAGGGTAGGCGAAACCGTCCGGATCCCAAAGACGAGTGTGAACCGAAGAGAAGCAGACTGGATTGCCGTGGGATACGCTACTAGGTAAAGTTTGTAGGGCCATGGCAACCGTCGTCCGCGACGGAGAGGTCTCTCCCAAGGAGGTGATAGTTTTAGCAAGACGAAGGCAGAGATTCCCACTAGGAAGGTGTGAGGTTTGACAACATCGGACTAAAACATAGCGAGGCTAGGAGAGAGAGATGCAGAGGTTGTTGAATGAGAAGACGGTGGTTTTGAGTAGAGCAGAAAGCGGCAGTGCAGAGAGAGGGGAGAGAGTAGTGTTCCAAGTGACGGCCCTGTTCGTTATGCTAATTCGGTCTAATCCCGCTGCTAGCTGTGGCGGGGATGGGTCCCCACCTGCGGCTGTTTCCCCCACTAGTTTCTCCCCCCACTCTCACTGACGTCATAATCTTTATTAAAAACACATGGAGACATGGATAGATATTTTCTGATCCATGAAGAGGGAAACTTGTAATTATTCGTAATTAAGAGGTGGCCACAACACCCTGTATCAACTGTTCCAGTCGAATTGACTATTTTTATTAGTTTTTAAAGCCATTATAAGCTAAATAGGATTGAAAAACAAAAATAAAATGCGTAGAAAGTAATGAAACAATGTAAAATGACGCTGTAAGGCCTGTGAATTGGTTATGTTCCAAGTAGAATTGTTTTGAGTCTAAAAAAAAAGCCTGCCCACGTACCTCTCAATTCTACCTTCTACAATGAAAAATGACGACAGCTGTACAGACCAATCCTTCCTTACTTCCATGGTCATCTTTCAAACTACTGTCGCCATCATTGCACCATCAAACAATTACACTGTTGTAGACTATATCGCTTTAGCTCGTGTAAGGAACTTTTATATAACAGAGCCTCTTCTCGATGTTCGATAAACCTTTGACATAGTTTGGCATACAAGACTGCTTTACAAACTTAGAACATGACTATCACGCACGTACTATTTATTCCTGAAATCAAATCATGATGAGAGCTTTTTTCTTACTGCTAGACGCAATAAACAGATATAAAAACTGATGAACAAAAGAACCGAGAATCCAACAACTGTACAGCAAAAAATGGCTCAACTGGAAGAACTACAGGCTTAAATTATACTGTGTTGGCTTCAATCTAATACAGGAATACAACGATCTGGTTGTCCGGAAGCTGATTCTGACTGAAATCACGCAAGTAAATATCCATACCTTTTACAACGGCGTTACTTTTTTCTTCGTAGATCTCAAGCGAACACCTGGAATGGAGAACATCTACGATTTAACCCACCTGTATTATACAAGAATACAGGTCAACGCGACATCGTCCAGTGCCATAACTGTAAGGCATATAGGCATACCAAAACGTACTATCACCACCCTCCCAAGTGTGTAAAGTGCAGTGGGTAGCACAAGAGTGAATTGTGGAAGAAGCCGCTGCTATCACCGGCAGTATGCGTGCTCTGCCAGCAAGGCCATCCAGCCAACTAATAAGGGCTGCGAGGCTTACAGAATCCTGAAGTCTAAGAACGAACAACGTCCTTGGACAGTAGAATAAAAACAAGCCACAGGTAGAAGCTCAAGAAGTTCCGGCAGGAAATTTGAGGCCTTATGTATTATTTACCATTGCAGTTTGGAACAGAGAGCAGTCTGCACTGCCCACTCCTCGTCCACATGTACCTCTTCCCCAGCATTCCGTTAATCCCGGCAACCAGAACCCGATCCCCTTCTCAACCACACATTTCGCCGAACAAAGTGGCAAACATCCCGACATCCTGCAAATCGTAACTTACATGCCCTATAGAACAATGTGGCAAACATCCCGACACCCTGCAAATCGTAACTTACATGCCCCATCGAGCAATGGTCACCAAATGGTGGCCTGAAGGCAACTTTAGTACTGACAACAACAAAGTTGCGAATAACAGAAAATAATAATGTTTCTACGGACATCGTGTTACACTGTCCATTTCAGCACAAGAAGATGAGGATATGACCCATCACGTGTACTAGTGCTGCATAAAAATACTATGGACAGGCAAGCCTTTTCTTCAAATGTAAACTGAAACAGGTCGTAATTGCTTATAACGTGGTGTCATCTCTCAAACGGTGTAGTAATTGAAGTGAGCACTTCATTACATGGTGGACTGAAGTCTTAAACCATTTACTTCCGGTTGCAGAAAATTAAGTCACTCCAGGTATTGATATTGATAGTCTGTCTAATTTCCTTTTGAGACTTGTATCAGAACTTCACTCATTTTGTCACCGTATAAAAAAAACAGTGTGGATAACAAATTAAAACAAGCACAAAGCTGGCACGTCCAACTGTACGGATGCTATTTGTTTTACCTAAGTTTCTTCTTTAAATTAGATCAATATTCTACCGATAACTTATCTTGTGTTTTATCTGTTATAAAGTCGCTAATGACAATTAATGACATGATTCAGTTTGTCTAGTAATGGAGAATGACATGAAAGAGTTTTGCAGTTATAGAGGATGACATGAAAGAGTTCTGCAGTGATAGAGGATGACATGAAAGAGTTTTGCAGTAATAGAGGATGACATGAAAGAGTTTTTGCAGTAATGGAGGATGACATGAAAGAGTTTCTTACACCTAGTTATCAAAACGTAACACTCGTTATCTATTTATTAAGTTTTTATATGTTTAACTTCATATTTTTATGTTTAGCTCGTACCTTCCTTATTTTTTACTATTGTTTATTTATCTTGTATATAATAATTTCAAGGCTTAAACTTCATTTAATTTGTCTTGTCATCTTTCTTTTTTGTTAGATTTGAGTTGATTTGTTTTATATAAACTTTATAATTATTCATAGGTAACTCGATCCTATAATAAAATTATTTTTTCTATTTGTCTTATTTGATACATTTTAATTTCTATTAAACACAATAAGAGATGATAGGGTGTGGTAAAGTTGATCTTGAAAATTTTCAATATGGACTGGGAGAGATGATCGATGAGGGCTAGAGAGTGATCGCAAGGAACAAGTTATAAAAAGGATCTTTTCGAAGGCAGATATGGCGGTCTAACTATGTTGCCGGTTTTGATTTAATTTGGTTGAGGCGGCTAACTAAAAAGTGTCAGCCCTCCGTGGGCACCGTGGGGGGGGGAGGTTTAATTTTAAAAATGATGAATTGAACCGCCAAGTGAATGGCTGAGGCGGGGCCATTCATCAAAAAAGTACCGGAATGAAAATAAAATGACAGAGGTCCATTTGTCTTGCGTCCAGGGCAGGCCGCAGCCCCAAGTCCGAGGGAGAAAACCTCGTACCCTATGGTAATTGTCAACCTTCTACCCTTTTAGCTTTCACTTAATACACCCTTTCGGTTAATTCTTTTTTTTCTCACACTTTCTCTTTTGTTTTCCTCTTTGAATGTGTTCCACCAAACTAATAGTAATTATAAACTAGATTAGTTGAATATTTTCCTCAGTATATCCAAGATTTATTTACCTTCCTATCCTTGGACAAAATTAAAACATTCAGCTTTAATTAACTTCTGAGTAGTGACAACAGTCTGTAGATTCATTAATAGTTAAGGCCCTTACTGTTTTAATGCCTTAAATATTTCAGCTTAATTGCAGTAATTAGCTAAAAAATTATTTTTGGTTATCGTTTTTAATATGTTTTTGACCATTCGGATATAATCTAGAACTTTAAATCTCTAATATATTATATTTAGCACAATGCAACCAATGTCGGATCAATGTCAAAGGAGAAAAATGTCAATGCAAATTATTTCCAATTCCTCTCCCTGTATCTGTCACAGTACGGTATCCAGGTTGCCATTTTGACAAAAGACTAACATGGTACTGCCATATGATAGAGAAAAGACATGGACTAAACAGACACTTTGCACCACTCTATAGAATTTTTCAAATGACATCCCGTCTCTCAATTGAAAACAAATAACCCTAATCCCCTAGCTCAGTCATTACTCTTCGAAGATTATGGTGTAATTACACATCAGTTGGAATCCTAGCAATGGCCAATCTCTCCAATCCTGACCTCCAGTCTCTGGCAATCGTACTCATGGTCAGTCTTAAGTGGCTCTTATACGATGATGCGGCTGTTGAATGGAGCGGATAAACATGCGTCATTAGTTGAATTTGAATAGATCGTATGAATGAATGAGTGAATGCTGAACGGTAAATGTTGGATGAATGGGATAATTAATAACAGCTACGTATTGCTCAGTAGGACAGGCTGTGATTTAATTTTGCTAGAATATTTTCTAACTTACTAAATATATTCTAAGCTGGAAATTACGAAATCATAATCTTTTACTTTTGATAAATTCGTTTTTCCGTAGTTCCCAACGTATTTTAAAGAAATATCAGTCTCCATATTATCAGATCTTGTAGAGTTTTTCTTACATCAATCATAATTCAACATCCGTTTTTATAAACCAATACTAAGGAAACTATGGAAGTGGAATACTGGGATAAAGCATCTGTGTCAGTTAAAAGTTATTAAATCATGCGAAAAATGCGTTGAGTATAATTTATCACGAGTACTTCATTTTATTTTGTTGATCGTTTCGGCCTAAAATTTTCTTTCAGATTTTTTTCCTAATCTAATTCAGAAATAACACCTTTTCTATGTTTGTACCGTGTTATATTAGTAATAACAACAAATTGGTCAAATATGAATAATATACAATTTAAAATTATTGGGACCTAACTGTATCGCTGCAGTTACAAATAAGCCCAGTTATATAATACTCATTATATCTTACATTTTTAGTAGAAACGTGTACCTCAGTTGAGACTTACGGTCCCCGTTTTTTTGTAAGTGACCTCTTTCTCCCATAAAATCCTAACCCTTTGCCTACCAGCTTCAGTAGGCAAAGGGCGCCAGAGGGCGAAGACACCCTCACTCGGGCCTAAGCATTCGCTAAAGTATGTTCTGACTGATTAATATTTGTGTATATACCAGTGTTTTGATTGTTATTCATAATAACGTTTTTTAAAAGACTCTCCTCTACAAGATTATTTAACTGCCCTTAAATATTTCTCGTCTTCGATGACGCCTGACATTATTTTAATCCAACATTTCCGGTCAATACTGTTGATTATTGGATTATCAATATTCTATATATTTAATTAATGTGAAACTCCTCTTAAACGTTATAAATCATCATCATGTTAAATCATGAGTGGAACATTTAATGAATATAAAAACACTGTTGAATGGAGCTATCAATTTTTTATAAAATTACATTGTTTTTTTAACAACTGGTGAAAAGAGAGAAGAATAGTGGAAAAGGAAAATGTGATTAAGTTTTTTCGTTGCTTTTTTTTTTTTTTAAATGGTTCCCAAAGCCTATATAATTAGTGAATTACATCCCAAACCGGAAGGACAGATGGGTTATATTTGGTTGCTAAAATGGGTGAGGTGGGCTGCACAAAAAGCCTTTTGACTATGAACAAGTGCTTAACGGACCAATTAATGGCAACGGAGCGAGAGATGATCAAACATTCGCCGGCAGTTTGGAGTCCAAACGGCATACCTTACTCGATCCACTCCCCGTAGGAGCATTTTGTCTAATTACTGCAGCGTCCATTTGGTTAATCGGTTAACCACTCGCTACCACTCCGAGCATTTGCCTTAAAAATTCATTTTTAGAAACCAACCTGATATATTGCTTACCCACCAGTCACGGTTTCCATAATTCATTTGACCAAGTTCAATGGTTGTATCTAATTTGGAAAGAAATACACATCGAAGATAGTGGCATTGAGATGCTGTCTAGCAAATTTAGGTTCTTAAACATTTATTCAAATTCGAATCAACACTCCACATTCGGTCCCAAAATATATTTAATGTTTTCGTTAATTTGAAATTTCCTTTCAAAGAGGGAAAAAACTTACACATAAATAGCTAAAACATTGACAAAAAAAAAACTACTCAAATCTTATGGAAATAAAATAAACACATGATTTCTATCTTTAGGACAAACAAGTTTTATTTCTGGAATATCTTTGTAATAATTCATTTTTATAAAATAAACCTCCAATATTGGTTAACAGCTTGTCATTGCTATGAAAATTCAGTTTGCAAAGTTTTTTTTTTCAGAAAACTTAGAATGCTGCATTGATTATATTCGTATATACTAAATGTTTGAATATTCTAAACCACAGCGGACTTTGAAGAAGCGGTTTGAAAGGTAGGACTGTAGGATTAGGAAAAGGGTCTGTGGTAAATATCTTTTGAGCTTGTAGAGTAAACCTGCGTGCCAAACCCTGTCAAAAGCTTGAGCTGTATCAAGAAAGGCAGCAGCGCAATACGGTTTGGATTCAAGGGCTGAGGAGATGTGTTCGACAACGCGAAGGCGTTGTTGAGCAGTGGAATGCCGTTGGCGGAAACCAAACTGGTGTGTGGGAAAAAGGTTTTTGGATTCAATAATTGGAAGTAGACGTTTTAGTAGAAGTTTCTCAAATATTTTTGAGAGGATAGAGAGTAGGCTTATTGGACGATAAGATGAGGCTTCATTGGGTGCTTTACCGGGTTTGGCGAATAGGACAATAATGGAATGTTTCCAGAGGAGAGGAAAGTGCGTCGTTCGGATAATGCAATTATATATGTAAGTTAGAAAGATTATGGCTTTAGGAGGAAGTTGTTTGAGAATTTGAGGAGTAAGAAGATCATATCCAGGGGATTTTCGGTGAGGTAAGTTTTTCAGAAGGTATTTGACCTCAGAGGGATTAACGGCTTTTGGTGGAAGGGAGAGAGGAATAGGTGAAGTGAGGGAATCTTCCACAGTTGTGCTGTGAGTATGCTTTTTATGTGAAAGGTGAGGTGTGAACGTATGGGTAAGATGCAGAGCAAATTCCTCCGACCTATCTCCATCCGAAGCCGCCCAGGACCCATCATCACGACGGAGTGGGTGTGAAACAGGTTGATACTTTAGGATTTTTTTGGTTACATTCTACAAGGAGTTATCCCTGGTAGACAGAGAGGAGAGGTAGAAATTGAAAGAATCGGAACGGAAGGATACCAATCGCCGTTTTACCAATCGGCAGTACTGATTGTACGTGCAGCGATCAGCAGGATGCCGGGATCTTTGCCACACTGTTCTGGAGCGGCGTTTGGATTGGATTAGATCTTGGGATGTTTTCAGGGACAATTTGAGGTCTACAGACTCTGTAAGTAGCTGGCGAAAGTGGTCCCAGTCAACTGCGCCCCTAATAAATGAAGGAGGAGGCAGTTTGTGAATTGGTCTTAGGGAAATGGTTAATAATGAAGGACTATGATCAGAGGAGAGGTCACCGAGGCGTGTGAGTGAATAGTTTAGTGTTCCCAAACTATTGTAGAAAAAAAAGTCAAGGAGATCAGGATTTCGGTTGGGATCAGATGGCCAATAGGTGGCTGTGTCAGGAGAGATAGTGGAGCAATGTTTCCGTGTGAGTGCAGACAGCAAAGCACGTCCTCGTGTATTCGTGGCTCTTGACCCCCAGTGTTGGTGCTTCGCATTAAAGTCCCCACCCACAAGGAAACGATGTCCGATGGAGTCTAGAAAGGAGATGAATTGGGAGTCGGAAATAGATTTATTGGGAGGGCAGTACACTGATGCTAGAGTAAGGGGAAAAATAAAGGTGGTGATTGACACTGTAGCGGATTGAAGGAAATCATGTGCTACCAAAGGAACTATGTGGTGGGATATGGAGTTATGGACAATGACAGCGGTACCTGCATGAGCTCTTCCATCAAGGTGATCAGCTCGATAAGTCTGGTACTGTCGAACGGTAAATGGTCGTTTACTCGTAAGTCTTGTTTCAATAATAAGAGCTACGTAGATGTTTTTGTCGTGGAGTAGTGCTGTCAGTTCGTTAGTGTGGGTGCGAACGCCATTCGCATTCCAAAGGAGAATGGATAAGTAGTCAGAAGGATCCACTTATGGGTTTTGTTTAACGGGGATCAGGTAGGAGACAAGATTTGTAAGAAGGGAAATGACAGGGGTAATTAGAGTTCTGAATTCTGTAAGGAATGATGTTAATAGGCTAGTGAGATCTGAAGAGCTTGGAGGTGGAGGAATATGCGAGATGTGTGGTTGAGGATGGGATTGGGTTTGCTGGTTGACGAGATGAACGGAATGCTGGGGAAGAGAAACTTGCGGACAGGGAGTGGGCGGTGCCTGTGACTGCTCTCTGTTGCGAACGGCATCGGCGAAAGAGACAGTAGGCCTCAAGTTTCTGGCTGGACCGCTTCTTGTTACTAGTTTTTCCTCTTCTGGCTGATGTGGTGATTTAATCCCACTCCTGTGGGGGAAACTTTCTCTACTTTGTATTGTTTTACCTTGTCTAACCTGACTCATAACATTGTTACCATCTGTAAATTCACTCTATTCTACTGTTGATGTTTTAAGCTAATAAAAACCTTTTTAAGGGTTAAACATTCGTTTTTCTTTCACCACAATTTTATTAGCTTCATTCGGGTTTTGAAGTTTCGGGTTCCGCGATATTTACAGTGCTGTCGTTTGGTTTGTGATTTCGTTTTTTACATTAAACATTTGTAATCCGCGATGGACAGGTATCTAAAGCCCGATAAATTCAGTGCCAGTCCAGATTCGCCATCTGCTGGAAAGGAGTTCTCACATTGGCTGAAAACCTTCGAAAACTTCATGTCCTTGTCTATCGAAGCATTGGAAGACGCTGCCAAACTGAAGGTACTCCAAAATTTCCTTTCGTTCAATGTTTATGAACTGATCTCAGAAACTACTACATATGTTGAAGCGATAGAAACTCTGACTAAGATCTATGTTAAGGAGAAAGGGGAAATATTTGCACGTCACATTTTGGCTATGCGTAAACAATAACAAAGCGAGAGTGTTGACCAATACGTTCAAGCTCTGAGACTGTTGGCAAAGGATTGTAACTTCAAGGCTGTTTCTGCTGAAGATCATAAAAATCAGTATATTCGTGATTCTCTTATTAATGGACTGTTTTCTTCTCAAATCCGTCAACGATTTAACTGATCAGGAGGCTCTGTCTTCCATTTTCGACCGAAAGCATGGGAGTAAGGTGAAAAATGAGAAGATCAGACGGAGGACTAGGAGAGGGTCCTACAGGAATCCCTCCACGCCATTCGTTCTCTACTTTGCACAGCGACTAACTCCACTCCCCACGAACGATTTTTCAGTCATCCTCGCCGCACAGCCAATGGAGTCACCTTGCCGTTTTGGTTAACCCCTGGTCCTGTGCTCGCCAAAAGGAACGTGCGACTCAGTAAATACGAAGACCCTGTCGAAGAAGTGAAATTACTTGAGGCTAATCCACAGTACGCCCAGATTCGCAGGAAGGATGGATCAGAGTCAACCGTGTCCCTGAGACAATTGGCACCTAGAGGAACTCCTGAAGTGTCAGAGCAGCCTTGCCCTAAGGATGATGAACCCGATGCAATATTGGAGCCCCCTCGCATGGAACCTCCAGATGAATCATCTGCCACTCCATCTGTTCACGGCCCTCCCTCTGTTGAAGTTGGATTACCTGTGTGTCCCTCAAGACCTCGACGTGTGTCCAAGGCTCCATCTTACCTTAAAGACTATATAACAAATTAAAAACCCTTAAATATTGTAAACCATGAATGATGTTTCAAATCCTTTTTGTTTTTTGTATTTATATGTACTTTAAATTTTGCCAAATGTTTCCTCAAAAACCCAGGGTGAATGTGGTGATTTAATCCCACTCCTGTGGGGGAAACTTTCCCTACTTTGTATTGTTTTACCTTGTCTAACCTGACTCATAACATTGTTACCATCTGTAAATTCACTCTATTCTACTGTTGATGTTTTAAGCTAATAAAAACCTTTTTAAGGGTTAAACATTCGTTTTTCTTTCACCACAGCTGACGTCGTTGTTCTGTCCTGGACTTCAGCGTTCTGTAGGCCTCGCAGCCCTTGTAGTTGGCCGGATGTCCTTGCTGGCAAAGCACGCATACAGCAGGTGATTTTAGGGGCTTCTTGCACAGTTCACTTGCACTGCGTCACTCATCCCTATAATCCTCCTCGGAGACTGAAACGGCAGTGGCCTCGTGATCTGCTATAATTGAGTTACAGTGGGAGTCCTGGCAATGGCCAGTTTTTCCAATCATGTCCTAAGCGTCCGTGGCTCTTGCGCTCTTGGTTAGTCTCCACTGGCTAGTATCCGGTGACGCGGCTGACGGAGGAGCGTGGGGGGCTTCCCAAGACTCCGCTTTCTACTTCGCATGTGGACTTGGGAGGCCTCTGGGCTGTCAGTAAATATTGCATGAATGAGCGAGTGAATGATGGAATGTAAATATGGTATGAATGATAGTATATCTTAATTACTTATTGCCTAGTAAGGCGATTGTAATTTTAGCACAATAAAAGCATTAATTATAATAAATTTTAATCTGCCTCCCTCTTACCTGATTGCAACAAATGAGTATTTGATCCTTGGAACAGTAGGCTAGCTATACATAAAACTTCTATTTTCTCTCATCTGTCTGTCTATACGTACTGGTTTTGGTTTCTAACAAACGAACTACGATGACGCTAAACATAAAACCAGTTACTTAAAAAATATAAGGGGTGATCAAGAAATTAACTATTATTAATTTTTTTTTATTGGTAACCTTGAATTGAGATAAAATTACAATTGTTATTGTGATTAATGATCTCATTCATGCTATATTTTTAGTTCTGCATACACTCACTCAATCAAACAATTTACAAATTCAAACAGTCCAGAGATCTCCCAAATCGGTTGTCACTTCCCTCCCCTCCAATGCGAAAGAGGGAGCGGAGTCTTGGGAAATTCGCCTACGCCCCTCCAGCTGTCTCGTCACCGAATGTGAGCCAGTGGATGCTGAACAACAGGTTCAGGACTGCCACTTTAATCTTCAAGGAAGATAATAGCAATGTCTGGCACTATGTAATGGCTATGCTAGGAGATTGGGGTGATTTGATGGAAGTGCATGCACTTGCAAGGGATGAGCTCTAAGATGTAGGGTATATTAAGTTCGTTATGCAGTGATTTGTTTCTGACGTTAAGAGGCGTTAACTATTCTTCTCAGGACTTTTTATTGAAAGGATTGGATACATTAAAAAACATATATATAGTTATATTAAATTGAAGAGATGGATGTCTTCCTCGTTAATATTAGAATGTCAACACTTACTGGTCAATTATCCCAAAACTGTGAAGAAAAAAGAAGTAGAGTGGGAAGAAATATGTTAAGAATAAAAAAGAAGTACTTAACGCTATCATCGAGTCATTCAGTAATGTTTTTTATTTATTAATAATTGTGTTGTAGTGGACATGTCTTTTAAAGAGTAAAGGACTATAACAGTCATAATTTGTTCAATTAGAAAACAAATCTACATTTGTATTATAATTTCAAACGTCAAGGGAAACCTATTAAACAAAATCTTAACAATATGCCATTCTTCTACAGTCATAAAAGAGAATACGTCATTTCTTTAATAATAGCCTTTTGACCAGTTCAAACAAGTATAAAATGGAATATCCATTGTAGTGACCTGAATGCCTTCCTTATTCATTGAACAGTATACATTCTGTGGAAATTCGAATGAATTTAATCTGTTACGTATTTAAAAAGTTTTGAGCACAATTGGAGATAGAAGGATGGGCTATTGTTGGCTGTTGTTGTTTTGAATATACAATAATACAAACTCGCCTTGCTACGTGTTCACTAATTGTTTTACCCGACACTTGTGGATTTGTGGATAGTGGCCAGGATTTTTCTATTTAAATTTCTGATAAATAGTTCGCATACCATTGAATCCCCTTATGTATTGTTTAACTAATTAACACAGACCTCTTTATCATATTGTCTGGTCTCCACCTCGACCAAAAGGCACGAAATTCTCTCTTCTGTTGTAGTGAGAAGGTAAGAAGGTATAATAGTTCAACTCCACCTCGACCAAAAGGCACGAAATGCTCTCTTCTGTTGTAGTGAGAAGGTAAGAAGGTATAATAGTTCAACTCCACCTCGCCCAAAAGGCACGAAATGCTCTCTTCTGTTGTAGTGAGAAGGTAAGAAGGTATAATAGTTCAACTCCACCTCGACCAAAAGACACGAAATGCTCTCTTCTGTTGTAGTGAGAAGGTAAGAAGGTATAATAGTTCAACTCCACCTCGACCAAAAGGCACGAAATGCTCTCTTCTGTTGTAGTGAGAAGGTAAGAAGGTATAATAGTTCAACTCCACCTCGACCAAAAGGCACGAAATGCTCTCTTCTGTTGTAGTGAGAAGGTAAGAAGGTATAATAGTTCAACTCCACCTCGACCAAAAGGCACGAAATGCTCTCTTCTGTTGTAGTGAGAAGGTAAGAAGGTATAATAGTTCAACTCCACCTCGACCAAAAGACACGAAATGCTCTCTTCTGTTGTAGTGAGAAGGTAAGAAGGTATAATAGTTCAACTCCACCTCGACCAAAAGGCACGAAATGCTCTCTTCTGTTGTAGTGAGAAGGTAAGAAGGTATAATAATAGTTCAACTCCACCTCGACCAAAAGACACGAAATGCTCTCTTCTGTTGTAGTGAGAAGGTAAGAAGGTATAATAGTTCAACTCCACCTCGACTAAAGGTGAAAGTGTGTTTTATTGTTTATTTCGGTTGTGGTTTATTCAACGATGGAAAACCATCTGTTTTCGAAGTCTGTACGTTAGGGATCTTTTCTGCTTTGTCTCGCTTGGTCTTAATTCCAAGTTTCTCACAAATTTCGTACAGATGTTATCGTTGGCTAACTGCTCTGCACTTTGGTTCTTAGTCTGTCATCATTTACTATATGGTGGGCTGTGAAGTGTGGCATTTCAGGCAAAATGTTTTCAATTGAAATTCCGTACAATGCACCCAAAGGAGCAACAATAAACTAAAAAGCAGGGGGTTGTAGAAACTGCTATAATGTTTTGAATAACGAACACGAACAAAATTTAAACTGCGTCTTCTAAAAACTGAATAATATCTATGGTGCATTGCAACGCCCTCCACTCTCACTGCCAGTAGGCTACTAATGTATTATTATATATACTTATAATAACTATTGGAATAGTGTTTGTTGACATGGTTTTTATATGATAATGCTTTCGTATTATGAGCTTAATAAAAATTATATTTGATTATTTGAGTGTCAATTTGGCTCTAAAAAAAATGGCAATGTGGAAAATCATTGTAATGAGGTTTTCATTTGTAGCGTAGAAGAAGATTGAGTAGAAAAAAAAATTCCATTTGTGTGAGTTTATCAATGAAGAATGAACTACAGAAAGGTTTTTGGTTTAATTTTTTTTTTTAGTATATAACTTCTTTATTGTGCTAAAATTACAATCTGCCTTATTAGGCTATAAGTAAATGAGATAAATGTTCTCATTCACCCATATTTACAATTGATTATTCACTTGCTCATTCACAGAATATTTACAAACAGCCCAGAGGTCTCCCAAATCCACATGGTTGTCACCTCCCTCGCTATGCGAAAGAGGAAGCGGAGTCTTGGGAAGTCTCCCACGCTCCTCCGTCAGCCGCGTCTCCGGATAAGAGCCAGGGGAAGCTGACGAAGAGCGTGAGAGCCACATATGCTCAGGACATGATTAGAGAAACTGGCCATTGCCAGGACTCCCAATGTCACGCATTAATACTAGGTATTTGTACCACTGCCGTTTCAGCCTCCGAGGAGGATTATAGAGATGAGTGGAGCAGTTCAATGACTGTGCCCTGGGATTAGGGTGGTTGGATAGGTTACTATGGAATTAATTAAAAGTTTATTATAACATTCTTAATAAATTCAATTTTCTTAAAATTGTAGGGCCTTAATTTGAAAAAAATATGATTTGCTTTTGCTGCGTCACTAATTGGTATTTAATAATTCATTCATATTAAAATTAACATATTTTAAAGAAAGGAAAGCGATCAAAACAGCACTTTTGGCTAGGTGGATTTATTTATCTGTAATGTATAAACTGTTAAATAAATTTAAATATGAGTCACGGAATTATACTCACCCCAAGTTATTATCGAGTGTTACATTTTTGAAGGCGGGTGGCTTGTCTGTTTTTGTAGAAACTTGTTGGAAAAAATGTTTTGTTACAAACGCGTGTGCTGTAACGGAAGAATAGTTGTGACATGAAAAAGGTGACATGAAGAGCAGCCATCAGCGAAATGAATGGAAAATATATGACAGTTGTTCATTGATAACTCACAGCTCAGTACACACCATTTCCTTCCCTACGAGTCCTACTACGAGACCTTGTTTTCTATTTAGAAGATGCATTTTTTCTAAAATGTGGTCTATATTTTTTAGTCAAAAAATACTTCTGCTGAACAAGAGTTTACTCACCCTTACAAATCTTTGTCAGTATTTTCTTGGGCAAGGGCTCTCACGCTCTTGGCCAGCCTCCACTGGCTTGTATCCGGTGACGTGGCTGACGGAGGAGCGTGGGGGACTTCCCAAGACTCCGCTTCCTCTTTCGCATGCAAGGGAGGTGACAACATGTGGATTTGGGAGGTCTCTGGTCTGTTTGTAAAAACTCTATGAATGAGCGAGTGAATGAAAATTGTAAATATGGTATGAATGAAAACATTTATCACAATTACTTATTGCCGAATGAGGAGATTGTAATTTTATCATAATAAAGCTGTTTTATCAGAACTTTGGATTGGAAAGATTGTATGCGCTTAATGTAGGGTTTCTCTCCAGATTGCTTTTACTATGGCTTTAGTAATTTAGTTTTCTAATGTGAGCTGGGATTCCCTATTAATTAGTTTTTAAAGTTGACCGTCTTTGCAATTGCGCTCTTTTAACCCTGGAATCGAAGTCTAAGGTCCACCTTTCGATTATATGGAAGCGAAGGTACTGGGAAGTGAAATCATTATATTAAGTTGTTTTCAAGCCAATATTTCAGGTGCTTAAATGTTTTTTATTTGCAGGAAAATATTTATTATACCAGAAACTGAAACGGTTTCAGTAAATAAAGTTGTTTTATCACAATGTATCTTAACCCCCCCCCCAAACAGAGCTTCAGCATAGCGGTCACCAATAATTGTTTATAATGAGTAGAACAGCTTGTTGAGAGATCTGCTTAGTTTGATGAAAAAAGGTCACTAGGTCATCAGATTTATTTATGCCCAATGTTTGGACATAGGTATATTTTATTAGCACGAGGACATAGTGTGAGATCGTAGGGGTTAAATAATCAACGCCCCTTTCATCTTACACAAGGACATGATCCATGGACACGCATAGCATGTCGAAAAATGTATCATTAATAAATTTTATGAAAACATCTAACTTTCACCAATTTAAGCAGATCTGCTCCTCACTCATATCATGACTGCTAACAATGAATTGTTGAATATTCCTGCGCATATAAGATTATTTCCAGTATAATAAGAGTATAGTAGCCATTAAGGACGAGAACGACAGCAGCTGCAGTCGGTGAAGGGTGGGACTCGCCCACTGTTATCAGAGTCTTGCTCTCACAGCCCCAGTCGAGTGGGCCGGGTCTGATTGAAGGACCTTTTCCTTCATTTGCATAAATTCATTATATTTAATCTTTTCCCTTTGCTTACACACCTCTCAGTACACTTACCCTTAATGTTAAATTTTACCAGTATTAAAAGCGTTTCTCGTGTAAGCTGAAATCATGTAAAATTCAACGAAAACGAGACGCAGCTTATTACATTTTTGAAATCCGATGTGAAGCACATTACGATACTTTTACTTTCAAACATCAGTGAGCTTTTCTTTTTTTAGATAGATACAATCATGACCTGCTATAAATGCTTAACAGTGGGAGTCCTGGCAATGGCCAGCTAAGTAAGTAAAAGAATAAGTAAGAGCTAGGAATCGTGTTGAAACGAGCAGGTTTTAGGATAAACCATGGTGTATATTATGAGCAAGACAATTCCAGAGCTTATAATAAAATAAAACATTTTTGTAAAGCTACTTATGATATTATTAAATTACTTTCTGTGCAGTAAGCTATGGATAAATGTAAAAGTAAATTAAAAAAAAAGAAAAGTAAGGTATAATAAGGAAAATATGTAAAGAAATGTATATGATTTAATATAATACCCACAGTCATTGCACTGCACCACTCATCCCTACAATCCTCCTCGCAAACTGAAACGGCAATGGACTCGTGACCTGCTATAAATGCGTGACAGTGGGAGTCATGGCAATGGCCAGTTTCTCTAATCATGTCCTGAGCGTATGTGGCTCTCGCGCTCTTGGTCAGCCTCCGCTGTCTTGTATCCGGTTACGCGGCTGACGGAGGAGCGTGGGAGACTTCCTAAGACTCCGCTTCCTCTTTCACATGCGAGGGAGGTGACAACCATGTGGATTTTGGAGGTCTCTGGGCTGTTTGTAAATACTTTATGAATGAGCGAGTGAATAAAAATTGTAAATATGGTGTTAATGAATTATTAATCACAATTACTTATTGCCTAATGGGCAGATTGTAATTTTACTATAATAAAGTTGTTGTTAGATAGATACAAGAGTGAACTTTATCCTGGGACCCAGCAGCAAAGGTATGGAGTATTTAATAAGATTAAAAGTTGTGATTATTTTCAACTAGTTAAGAAGACGTTAATAGGACAGCTCACTGGAATAATTTCAGTGATATTGATAAAGACCAATTTTCGAGAGAATTGTGTATACGCAATCGAAATTGTGTATTCAATTAGTTCCGGTCGCTTTAATCAGGTATATTGCTCATTACAGTTATACATAGCTGGGAAGAAGAGTTTATCGGGTGTTTGGCAGCAGGTTCATAAAAAAAGTTGCTAGGTTTTCATCAAATTTATTATTGGGCCATGTTTTGGTATTTTGTTTAAGTCCACAACCTGATTTGAGACGATAAGTGATCTTGACTATTTGTAACAACTCTCTTTGTTTGACTTAAGCAATCCACAGAATTGTTTAAGTTAAATACAGGTATTTTTTTTTTCTTGATGAGTAAAAACTGACGGTTCCAGAACTTTTCATTTCCTATTTACGTTAATTTTTTGGGAGTAATCTTCAACTTAAGATTATTGATTATTTTTCCTCGATGTTTGTCCCATAATTGAGATGTTTTTAAACATTTGTATAATATGTAGGCTCCTATCAGGCACTGTTTCCGTTAGACTGTTTGGTAGAGTAATTGCATTGGGCGGGCTCTTGTTTTGTAACGAGAGGTTTGTTTAATTGTCAGTTGTACATGTCCGGTTGTACAATGTACAAACTCTTTAGGATCGCTGTTCCTAAACGATGGTGCCTTTGCCATTTCTTGCAGTTTGACTACCGGTTGATTTTTCTATTTGCAATATTTTTTTTTTTAAATACTTTGTAATTCTCTGTCACTAACATGTCAGTAACTGTTAGGTGACTAGAATACATCTTGAGTGATTTCTACATTTAACGAACTCATTCAACACAAGATAGTTTCTATATAAATACATGTATACCTACAGTTCATTACATGTTAATCTAGTTCAGTATATATTTGCGTGCCTTTATATATTTGTACCCAATTTGTTTATTCATTCTTGCAGGTTCATCACATTCTGAATAATTGTTCTGCTTACACTTATTTCATTTCTATTTTTAATTCTTTGTAGTGATAGTGGGAGTCATAGCAATGGCCAGTTTCTCTAATCATGTCCTGAGCGTCTGTGGCTCTCGCGCTCTTGGTCTGCCTCCACTGGCTTTATCCAGTGACGCGGCTGACGTAGGAGCGTGGGGGACTTCCCAAGACTCCGCTTCCTCCTTCGCTCGCGAGGGAGGTGATAACCATGTGGACTTGGGGGGCCTCTGGGCTGTTTGTATATATAGTATGAATGAACGAGTGAATGAAAATTGTAAATTGGTACGAATGAGATCATTTATCACAATTACTTATATCCCAATCAGCCAGATTGTAATTTTATCTTAATAAAAAAGTTCTTTGTAAATATCTTTTATTTGTATTGATTAATATGAAATTTAGTTTATCATTTCATACCTTATTTCCTTTTATCCTCGATATTTTATTTGCACTGATTGTTAATTTAGCGTGGATTGATACTGTTAAAAAATAACATACATATAATTTATACAATTCTTAAGAGACACAGCCCCAGAATAGGGAGGTCTATTATTATTAAAAGTTATACTTACACCCGATTTTATCACTAACAGATCCAATGAACGGCGGTACATTAATTTTCGACGATTTAACAGGCCCGATGGGATGAGAGGTTGCCAAAAGCCATTAGTCCAATCCTCTAAAAACTCATCAAAAGGTTATAAATTGCAATAAGATTACATATCTTTGGGCGCCCTCTATCGTTTATCACGGTCAATTAGACCATTTTACTTGAATAACCCCGAGTAGTGAAGGGCGCTGATTTATTGGCGTGATCCGACCTTAGATAGCCTGTCAAATTCATGATTCGGCAGCCTTACCTGAGATAGTTAAGACTGGATCAAATGGTCGTGAAAGATTAGCTTGGACGAGCGGGTATGGGTCTTGGAATATATTTGCCCCAATGATAAAAGAAACTTCTTTGTTTTGATAAAATTACAATCTGCCTTATCGGCTAATAAGTAATTGTGATAAATGTTCTCATTCATACCATATTTACAATTTTCATGCACTCGCTCATTTATACCGTATTTACAAACAGCCTAGAGAACTACCAAATCCACTTGGTAGGCACCTCTCTAGCATGCGAAAGAGGAAGCGGATTCTTGGGAAGTCCCCCACACTCCTCCGTCAGCCCCGTCACTGGATACAAGACAGTGGTGGAGGCTGACCAAGAGCGTGAGAGCTGCAGACGCTCTACATGATTGGATAAAATGGCCATTGCCAGGACTCCCATTGTAACGTATTTACAGCAGGTCACAGGCCACTGCAACTTTAGTCTCCGAGGAGGATTATAGGGGTAAGTTGCGCAGTGTAATGTCTGTGCTAGGGGATAAGGGTGGTTGGATAGGTTATTATGGAATCAGGAAATGACAAAAGAAAGAGTAAATTAATATTTCTATAATTTTGTAAAACTATAATGTAAATAAAAAAGAACTAAATATAATGTAATTTTTACTGCCCTAATCGATTTTCGCAACATGAACGCCAATGAGATGATTTTCTAGAACATTGCACGCTGTATTATGGTGTGTTATTATTAGCTGTGTTATAAACGCTGACTGCCCAAGGCCGCACCTAAAGATACATAAATCCGTATAGAGGCCATGTGGGAGTACGTCAGTAACACAACCATCTCCTCTTCTCTCCTTACATAATATAGTATATTTTCGTCCTTGCTAAATTTATTTAATCCTAAATTTTACTTACTGCGTCACTTTACAGAAGCTAAACCATCCTTGTTCGCAAAGATATTACAGTGATGGTAACAGTACGAATACAAAGAACTCCGTTTCTTTGCTACCACTTCAATGTTTTTCCGAAATCGATTTTTTACCTCCTAACTGTTATCCTTTAAGAGGTTACAAAGACTAATGTATGAATTTGGGGGGGGGGAGGTACAACACACAAAATATTTCTCTAGTGGTAAACGCCCACTTCCGTTTGTAATCGTCAATAGTTTCTCTCATAAGGAACCAGCAGAAGTCCTCTAACATGCTCATGAAAATACCAATGACAATTGGAACATAATTCAGTAAGGATAAATTCCTTTGGTGTAATGTACATCAGGCGGTGGAAATGTAAACGTTTGCTAATAAACCAAACTCTTAATCTATCAGTTATATAATGCTAAGGATATTATAATGCTAATATTATATATAATGCTAAGGATATTATAATGCTATTATAATACTATATATAATGCTAAAAGTAGAAGCAAGCCCCTTCTACTGTATACCTGCGTCGAGACTTCATGGAAGTCACTGATGGTTCCCTGTTATTTTTAAGTTAGCGACCGCATCCCTTCAAAACCTCCTTCCCACTTCCCAGTACTTCCCTTTTCTTATACGTATATGTCTCAGCTTCAGCCCCAAACCCCGCTTGTTTCCACACATTCCACCTAGTATGTAGTAACATAACTCTTAATATTTGTATATGCCAGTGTTTTGCTTGTACTTCATAATAAAGCTTATCTTTCTTTTCTTTTAAAAGACTCTCCTCTACAAAAAATATTTCACTTATCGGTTGAATCATGTTCCCTCAATTTCCGGGGTATAACATAAAATAGTTATCAAATGATAATAAAAATAAGATTTCTAAGGAGCCTATACTTGAAACAAAAAATAAAAAAGAGTTGCTGATTTAGCATTTGCTCTACTATAAGAAATCTGTTCCAGTTATCACTATCACTATATACTGTTTAGAAATAAAATCCTTGATAAAGTTCAAGATAGTGATACCTTTTGAGTACAGCTCTCACATCTATGCGTGATATTCACATCAAATTTTATATTTTTTCCTGGTATTTAATATCTAGTTCGATATTTAATATTTAAACTTCCCATCTTTGTTTGATAAAGTCTTTTTTTACATTGATGATCCAGAGGTTTTGGATGTTTTTGTAGTTGTTCAGAAAACGGTGTCCAATGGAGAGTTAAGTTATCGTAGTGTAACTAGTTTAGGTACTTGCTCTTCCATTGATATTGCTATTTGTTTATTTATGAGTATCGGTTGTATTTTCTTTAGATAAGTCCCCCAATGATTGATTACAAGGTTGTTAACTTATGTTTCTATGTTAGTAATTGTGGTTTTCGTGGTCCTTACTTGCTCAATGACAGACTTGTATTTCTTTATTATGTCTTTCTGTACGTAATACTGTACTGTCTCTTTTATGTTCTTTACAAAGGGAGAATAAGAAGTTCATACCTTCAATAACTTTCAAGGTAGGATTTTAGAAATATTTCGTATTAGGTTTTTAAAACCTATTTATATTTTCTTCTTCATACATGCATACTTTACTCAGAGATATTTCATGGTCACCAAAAACATATATTTTGAGATGTATCAAGGATTACCCACTGAGTGAGCTTCAGAAGGTTGCCAACAGGATCACTGATGGTGACCAAGATTCGTGAGAGTATGGAGAGCAGAGAGAGGGGACTCGAGATGAAGACACCATGGAGGAAGGAAGAGGCTGAGTTGCTGTGATGAATATGTTGTGGATGACTGTGAAAGTATTTGATGTTTGTTTGTTTTTTTGAGAGGTTTATTAAGAATAATTAGTATATTATTGTTTAATTTATAACATAAATTTTCCTCATTATTCCAAGGCTATATAAGGCTCATGTTAATGTATAATATAATAAATTTTGTAGTTATAAAAGTCTGCATAGTGTTTGGTCCCGGTTTTAACTAATCAATCGATTAGATTGATATTAATAAATATTGTATGAGGGTTTAAAACGGTTGAGTTGATATAAATAAGTTGATAGGATAAGGTACATTGTAATTTATTAATTGAGATGGTAAATATAACATTGTGAGTTGTTAGAAGAGTTCTTGTGCATAAAACTAGCCTGTCTTCAAAATAAAGATAAAATACTAACTCAAATGGCCAGTCCCTCGTGTAGCCGCTCATCCTGGTGCATCTTCGCGTGTGAGCGAACATGGCCCACGCTCTCGAATAATTCATCATTGACAACTCCATAGCTACCTGATGGGGGCTCGTCCTGCACAGCTCCATTTTCAGTTTTCAAGTATTTGAACCAAGCTGTATTTCAATGCAACACTTGTTTATCTTACACCTAATCAAGTCATTCGGCCACAACTATCACACTCATTTCTCTATACATAATTGGATAAAGGAGAAAATAACGCTATAAATAATTTCTTTTATAACAGCCTAGTATATTAATACTCGTATTTTAAGGAACCCCTTTTCAACTAGTTCATAATAAGTTTTTAAAAAATGCTTCTTGTTCATTTTATTGGTTGACGATAGTTCATTCAGATCAGAAGAATGGAAGTGAATATAAAAGCATAGGTATAGCTAGTTTAGGATTTAAGCCAAACTAAAAAAAAAATGAGGTTCTAGTCCCTTCAAAAGACCTTCAAAAATTCATTACTCCTCTGGTTTTTAGCGGACTGGTTATTGATGACCAAATGAGGATTATTTGAGCTGACCCCTTCAATTTAAGCCCGATTTCGGCCGACCGTGGCATTTAAATCTCCAGGGATCATGATTCAGGTAGCCACTCCACTATAATTAATGACGCCTTAATTATGTTCCTACCCAGGTATTATTGGTCAAAAAAATAAGCCGGAATGTTGATTACCTCGATATTATACTCCAAGTTTCATGAAATAAGACCTATGAAGTTTCAGTGCAGTTAAAAATACTTTTTCCTGTTATTAATTAGAAATGTGTTGTCTCTAGAATGAAATAATAAAATACTGGCACAAGTTGAGCGAAAATACAAAATAACTATGACTCAAAACCTTTTGTCAAAATAACAAAAAAAAACACCTCCATATATTTTAAATGTATATTTACTTGGTTGATCAGAGAAAAATCAGTAAAATTAATAAAAAAAATGAACATTTTCAATACGATTAATATCATAATATAATTACATTACATAAATAAGTTAATTTTATAGCTAGTTTCCTATGTAAAATATCAAACTCAAAATTTAACATTAAGCTCTCCAATAATATTTTTCAGCAGTTATTTTAGATCACGAATGTCTATCATGTAATGTTAATATTAATAGAAATTAAAACGGAGCCATCCGGCAATGAATGCGTTATAGGTTCTTCAATAGCTCCTAATTATCTCTGGTTTAAAGTTCTCTTAAGTAAGTAATAACTAAACAATATTACTTACTTTTTTTTAGTGGTCAGTGCCTGACAGGTAATAAGCAATTTTTTTAAATCGGACTAAAAGTACCTGGAAAAAAGAGAGAAAAAAATAAGTAAACGTATGAGTGATTAAAATTAAAAACTAAACTAAAGGGAAAGGGGGAGGCGTGAGAGAGAGAGAGAGAGAGAGAGAGAGAGAGAGAGAGAGAGAGAGAGAGAGAGAGAGAGAGAGAGAGAGAGTGAGAGAGAGAGAGTGAGAGAGAGAGAGAGAGAGGAAGATAGAGAGGGAGAGAGAGAGAGAGAGAGGGGTGAGGGGTGGGAGGGAGAGAGAGATTGTAATTTTATTACACTTATTTATTTACAATTACTAGAGCAGATTGAATTACATTATTAATTTTCTTGTTATTAGTTTTTACTATAAATAAATAATTAAATGTTTTAAATTGAAAGTAAAAAAAAACTTGGCATTGCATTAACACATGGTAAAAGACTATTTATTTATAGACTTTATCATATGCAATAGCACATTTTATTTGAAGAGTTAGTTAGTAGCAAGCAGATTAAATATATATATTTATTGATACAAAATGGACAAGGAGTACAGACAGCAATAAAAAATATTCCGTGCAGCTGTAGATGGTTCTCACATAATTAAGACACGGGGGCTATGTGTTGTAAAAGTAATATATATGTAAGACAATTATTCAAGGTGGGGTGAATAAACTGAAATCAGTTTCTCTGTAAACGAAGAAACGACAATTACAGTTTATAACTATCCTTTCTATATTCACACTCTATTAACAACTTCGGTTACCTAACATAACCTTCTCTATACAATGGCTGCTCCATCTGGTGGTAGCCAGTGGAAGCAGCGCAGCAAATTGAAATTAAAGAGAGAATACTTTCTTTACATATATATATACTTCCTTTACTATTAAATAGGAGATAAAACTACAGATTATGACGACCTGGCTAGAAACATGTTTTGCATTATGAAAGATAATTATGAAAAAGCTCATTACAAATAGGATCAAAGAAAGTTGACATAGAGGGGTGGTCATTTGCATGGAGTTCCTTCAAGTTCCATAAATGATTTAAGCTCAGGGCTTCTCATTCATAGTTCCATTTGTTTCCTGGTCATAAATTATATCATTCTCTTGACATCAAAGATAAGCATGAAGTTTGCCCAAGGTAATTGTTAATCAATTGAGCTTAATTAGCCTGTCCATTACTTTCAATTCTGAACGTTTCTAAAAACCTGTTCTTGTCAATACTGCATGTCTTTAAGAAATCTTTCAAAAAAAGCTTCTTTTACCCAAGGTCTTGCATTGGCTTTATTCGCGTTTAAGGATAGTGTAAGGGTGCTTTTCTCCAATTGTTTCCAAAGAGCAGATCCTTGCACGATTAGTTGTTTAAAAATTAAAGTCTACAGCCGGGAGACGATAACTTGGGGAGGTGACAGGCTGATGACGCGAATAGAAGGCAAACGAGTGGAAGACCTAATGACTGAAGGATACGCTGAGTCGCTGAGAGCAGCGCTCGTGTGTAGGGTGAAGCATCCTCAATTCAGGTGGACGAAGAGACCCCATGGAGTACCGTAAGAGAACGGTTAAAGAAAGCGTTCAGAGGGGGAAGATGGAAACCCGAAGAGGATATCTTCAAGATGTTCCGGGAGATAAAGAAGCCCCACCAGAAGAACGGCCAGTATGCGGGAACACTCTTAGCGAGATACAGTAGTATCACCGAGAAGATGAGGGAGTCCGTGAGCGCGGCCAAGGTTGAAGCAAGGAGGGTGTTCCTGTCGACGATTTTAAAAGTGCAGTTATCAAAGGAAACAGGAAGAAAAAAGGGAATTCCTAGAGAGCACACAATCCTAAAATGTGCCCAGAGAAGAGGAAGTTACAGGCTATGAAGAAGAAGGCTGGAAGAAGGTATCTTACAGAAGGCCCAAAACCACACCGGTTGCCTGGAGGAGAAAGGAGACGGGGTACGGTGGAAGAGAGGCAACGGCGGTGGGGGACAGGAACCGAGCAATTGCAGGCCGTCCCAGGAGACGCAAGGAAAGAAAATGCTACGAGTGCGGGAAAATAGGACACTTGGCAGCACAGTGCCCACGCACTAGGTGTTTTGAGTGTGGCACGGAGGGGCACGTAGCCAAGCAGTGCCCGTATATGAGCCGTCGACGAAATGGAAATCGACCAGAGCCAATGGAGGTAAACGCTCAAAGGGTGCGGAGGAGGGAGAGGCCGCGGTCAGAGGCGTCAGAAACCTCTGAAATATCCAATACCGACAATGAGAGGGAGACACCAGGAAGCGGATCGGGCTCGTGTAGCAGCAGTGTTAAAAGTTGCGGTCAACGACAGGCGGCTGAAGAGAGGAACGAACGAGAGATCTGAGAAGAGTGGCAGAGGCGAGGCGACCGCGCACTAATAAGTAATAGCGTAAGCGGTACATACAGCGGTCTGCCAATTATTCGAGTGGCATGCGGAGTGCAGTGCCTGGTGGATACTGGGCGTACCAACACGATAATGTGTCGGGAGACCCTGGAGAGGATATGTGTGGGAGTGAGGATACCCCAAATACAGGTATGTTCTTGTAGCTTAGTTACCCTGGGGGGGGCCCTGTGAAGTAGAAGGGGAAACGGTAATAGGTCTAGAAAGATGGGGTCGAGGCGGGGAGGAACTCAGAGTTCATATAGTGGGAAAAATGCCCAAGGAATACAGGGGGATCATCGGATGTGACCTGCTAGCGAAGGTAGGAGCAAGGGTGAGAAACGAAAAGAGAAGATGGGACATTCGTATAGGAGGGGAGAGATATAGGTGCTCGAAACGAGGGAGTGACGTCGGGAACGACGGCGGAGCGCGGATAGAAGCAATTAGGCGAGCGCAGGACTGGAGAGATGAGCTCCGAAGGGAATATGCGGATATATTCTTTAGAGAAGGCGAGAGATTGGGGGGTCACGGGTAGAACAGTGCATGAAATCCCACTCAAACGGGAGGTAGTAAGTTACGTGAAGGAGCGTCGATACCCGCAAGCTTGGAGGCATCATACCAAAGTAGAGTTGGACGACTTAAGAAGGCAGGGGATCATTGAGGACAGCACGTCACCGTACAATAGCCGTTTATGGACAGTCAGGAAGAAGAGTGCTGAAGACGGGGGACACGAAAAATATAGAGTTGTTGTAGACTATAGGCGACTCAACGACAACACAGTGGACGAGAAATACCCGATCCCCAGATTCGATGACATCTTAGACCGACTGAGTGGGGCGCGGATCTTTAGCACGTTTGACCTCAAAGCGGGGTACCACCAAATACAGATGGACCCAAAGGATCGCCACAAAACAGGCTTCACCTTCGAACGAGGGCATTGAGAATTCACACGGATGCCATTCGGTCTCAAAAACGCACCTATCACGTTCCAGAGACTTATGGACGAGTTACTCAGGAGTATCGATGAGTCCATGTGCCAAATTTATATGGACGACCTACTAGTAGTTTAGCGTGGATGAGCCCCAACACGAAGTGCACCTGAAAACTGTATTCAACCGAGTGAGGCAATTCGGATTGAAATTGTCAGAGAAAAAGTCCCGGTTAGGCCAGGATGTTATTACCTTCTTGGGACACGCAATCTCCAAGGAGGGAGTGCGACCAGATGCTGGGAAGATAGCAGCCAGATACCAGCATTGCGCAGGTAGTTTCAATTTTATGGTGTCCCCGATCGAATAGCATCAGATGATGGCAGGGAATTTGACAACGCCAACATAAAAGAGCAGATGATGTTGCTGGATGTCAGATGGCATGTCAACACCCCGGGACACCCAAAGAGCAGGGGCGGAATTGAGCGTCTCCACAGTACCCTGGGGGATCATCTCCGCGTCTATCATACCGAAAAGGGGTTTGAGCCGGCTGAGGCTATGCCACTAGCAGTGATAGCTTACAATCGCTCGATACACACGGCTACGGGGTTCTCACCGTTCGAGATTCTTTTTGGCCTACGGGGACGTTGCCGAGACACCAGAGGAACGGGGGAGGGAGACGAGATGGCCACACTACTCGTCAACAACCACGCGGAGTTGGGGAAACTCTGAGGGAAGGCCTACGCAAGGGTTACGGCCGAAAAACGTAGGAGAGTGGTGAGTGAGAACGTGGGCGTCAAACCCATCGAAGGTCGCGTCACAATAGGGACCACCGTATACCGCAAGATTGCATCGAACCGGGGTTAAGAGCTGATCCGTTAGGAGGGCCCCTTTAGGGTGGTTGCGTTTCTCGAACACAATATCGTAACCATACAGTGTTAGCGAACCGCGGAAGCGCAGGAACGTGCATGTAGAGCAGCTGAAGATACCAGCGGGGACATCCTTCCAGCGAGAGTCTCGGGTAACGCCCTCACCCCCATACACTCCTCACTCCAGATCATAAATCTGTATCAGCGAATGTATTTTTCTTTTGTTTGTTTGTTTTAGTTTTACTATTTTTAGCCTGTGTATGAAGTTTCTGTTTTTTTTTAGTTTTATTTTATATTGTATTGTCCGCTAAGAGTATATATATAGGGTACGATACTCAACGTAAACATCCCACGATCCCGTATATGTCGGATTACAAAGAGCTGAAGTTAGTCTTACGTTCCCGTTTTCCTTTTCTTTATCACATTCTACCCGGTGGCGAATAACTTATACAAACCCGTAACGTGTGTATAGAGGATCAGGAGGAGAATAAAGCCAGTTATAAACCAAACCATCACGTTATATCATCTACCTCCTTATTCATTATTTTTTCTTGATCGTCTACAGCCGGGAGACGATAACTTATACATATATATATATCCACTTCACGGAGGTTTGCTAGGTATTGTTTCATCACGACCACTCATCTGAACCATTCGTGAATGAATTCTTCTCTCCCATTTGTAAGAGAATAATCAAACAATCATATTAGCTGCTCTTAATTGAAAATTTGTACCGAATATTAACAAAAGAGTGCGGACCACGCACAGGGTAAGAGCGATTTTTTTTAAAATTATAATAAACATTGATATTGTAGACCGGAGAAAATGTTGATTACTGTGGTTCTTGAAGTCAAAAAAGTGAACTCTCCAACCAAACTGAACCACTAGGTTAAATTCTCGGAAATTCAGACACAATCCTTCATCGATGATACTGATTCAAGAAGGGATTGTGAAAATGCAAAAAGCTTTCTAAATACCAATATGAAGATTTTCGCAAGGCATCAAAAGATATCGGGCATGATATTTATTCAAGTTATAAAAAAGTGCTGTAATTTCTATCTTCCAAATTTGGATTGGATGCATATTTCCAGTTATTCTGAAAACAATCTTTTTTCGTCCTAGCCCTACACTGAAGGCTTTTATATACTTGTTTTCAGGACTTAGTTTGTTCAGCGTCAAAATTCCTATAAAACTTCAGAATTATGCTACTAAATTTGGGGTCATCCTACTACTAATGCTGAGCAACTAGGGTTTCAATGTAAAAACCGTATACTCGTATATAATCTCACATGTTTTTTTTGCGTGCTGAAAAGAATGAGGCTGGAAAATCAGCTCGATTGATACGGATTTTTTTTCCACTTTTTGGGCTTTTGGCACCAGCTCGAGTGTTAGTTCACAGGGGAGGCACTAGCCACTGCTGTTTCTAGAAAATCTATTTGCAAATATCACTTCAAATCCAACTAACAGAACATATTTGTCAAGCCTACCATAGTGTTCGTAAAAATTATTCAATTTACCAGAAATCTTGATGGAATATCGTATGGAATTTATTATTTATATTGTATGAATGAGACCATTTATCACAATTACTTATTGCCCAATAACGCAGATTGTAATTTTATCATAATAAAGTATATATGTATTTTTTTTTTTAGCCATGTTTAAGGAAACATCAGGCTTACCCATTAACCACTTTAAATGATATAAAAAAAATTGCAAGTGTTTGGACCCAATATTAATTCCAAGCCGGTTTTATTTTCTCACATACATTTACATTTTAAATTGTTTTCATTTGTTGAAAATGTTAATCTCGGCGACAGAGCCGCTTTAAAAAATAAAATAATTTTGAATCAAAATACAGAGTAGTTTTTTTTTTAAACCAAGTCATACGGTTTTTTTGAGAAACTGATGTAGAAACTCCGGTGTAATACGTTTAGACGCCTCAGTGTTCCCTCTAAATATAATTTCTAGCTCTTTTACAAGCGTTTTTATTGTGTGTGGGATAATAGGTTTTTGTTTTCCAACGCTTGTTAACATGATCAAACTATACTATGCCAAAAACAACCTCACTGCAATCGCACTAAAGTTAATTATTTACTTCAATTAGGCTAAACCAATGTTTTGTTGTTTAAGTAAAACTTATTTGTATATAGTTGGGAAAAGTGCCACTCAATTAAAGAATAACATTCACTGGACCTGGGAAATTCTATTTTTCAGGAAAAGAAAATTAACATTTCACTCAAACCAATTGAATATTATAACAATCTATAAATTGATATTTATCAATCAAATGACTAAAATTAAGCGTATACAAATCAATTCTGACTTATCAGTTGTGGCTGATACCTGCAATGTAGCTGTTATCAGGTATCCGTAGCTGTAATCAGCTCCAACACTTTGTCAGTGCCACAGGTCACTGGATCCGAAGAAATCAAGAAATTGTTAAATACACTTCCATTTGTATGTAATGCAGAGGTTAACGTTTAACCATAAGTTTTGCAACTGAAAGGAACACAATGTTTAATGTGATTGGACTGACCTTGGTATAGAATCTCACATCGTTTACTGCAGGAGGAGTAAAAATAGCAAATATACCGACACTCAAGTTCTCAAAGTTCGGGGAAAAAAGAGTTTTTTAAAAACCAGCAAGGAATTTCCATAAATTGAATTCCAATATTTTGAAAAAGCATGCCTGTAGGACTGGAACTTATATTTTTTGAATAAATCTCTTTAAGGTGTACATAGAATTTATAAGTTGTTCACTGTAGTAATGAAACGTGTATACTCAGGTATCCGCAACTATTCCCTCCCTCATTGTTTATTTACTTCCGCGTTGGTTAATATGATTTTTTTACTGTATCCTGAAATTGGATTACTACTTTAAAATTTAATTATGTGACCTATTAGACAATCCACTGTTCCTTAGTCTGTTTGATGAAAGGGTTTATGAAACTGTGGATTTGGCAGTAAAGTGGCAACTCCCAGGACTGAAAAAACAGGTATTACCTCGGCTGTTTACTTTCCAAGGGCAAGGGGCAGGTACGGGTTGTATTCAAGTCTGTTTCTTTTTGTTCGGGTTCAAATACGAAGAAGCCTCTTCCCCAGAGCGATTCGCTCGACTCATTTCTACCTTGTATTTCCTGCCAGAGTGGATTCTGTTTCCGATCGACTCTCAAATCCACGATAAATACCAAACCACAACAATGCAAAACCAAAGGAAAGTACAGCACCGTTCTCGCCATTTTATTTTTCGATTAGCGTTGTCATTTGATGGCTAACCATCTTATTATCCACTGATGGAGCTATTGTTTCTATTTTTGAAGGGATGAGAGCAGTTGTTTCCGGAGCAGAAAAGCTTTGCTTAAAATCAGCCACGAGGTGGAAATGTCACCGGTTTCTTCTACAGTAGATGATAAAATCCTTCAAATGTATTAGGTAAAATACAATAATACAAATTACGGATAAAAAATGAAAAGGATATTATTGAAGGTGAGGTGGCTATTAGTTTTATCATGGCACAGATTAGAAGTTATTGGAGATAAAAGTTACCCTTATTTCCCCAAGTTCGAAGCCGTTAAAATTATCTGCTTGGGACCAATATCATATATCTCCAATTTAAGACCTTTCTCAATCATTCGTTCCTTTCCAATTAATAATAATTAGCGCCCGAAGAAAAAATATACTGGCAAAATCGGAACTGAACCCGGAACCTCGCCAACATCCGGTCGAGTGCTCAACCTACGCGCTAGTCTGCACGAGTGGAAGTGGTTCCAAGTATATTATCCATTTAGATTTCGTAATTCGTAATTAGTAAAAGATCTTTACCATAAAATTACAATTACCTTATACAACTATATTGACTGTAATAAAAGAATTAATTTATACCGACATCCATACAATATATACCCAAGTTGCTGTATACCCAAGTATTTGGTCATAAATTTATGACATGTAGGTAGTACAGGTAAAATATTTAAACCAGTCTATAGTTTTCCGATGGTGAAATATTACATGAAAGTTCCAAAGCAAATTCCGACTAGCCTCCATAGCCATCTGTTACAGCCTTAATGAAAGAAAATATAAGAAAAGGAACAGAAAAAAAATAAATAGGCTAGAAAACGTCATCTGCTGGAAAAAGTTTAATAAATCTCATGTAATTGGGGATGTACAAGTCTCTAATGAATGGAGGGGGGTGTGGAAATGATCACTACAATACAAGCCCCCTGGCACTCTCTACTTAGAAGCAAGCTAGTGCTCAACTTTGGCCGATACAGGTCCTTTTATACATGGCCACATCCTAATATATTGCTGGCCATACATACACCACTTCCTGCAACAGACACCTCGCATTTGTCATTAGTCTCGCTCGCAAGGAACCCTTATTTCAGCTAAAATGGATTAGAATTTCATTGTTATGTTCACAGCACGTTCCCGCACAATATGGATTCTGATCACAATGCATACTTTAGATTCAATCCCCAAAATTTTAAGGTTCTGCATGTATAGGAAGGACAATGCAAAGAGTTATTTTTCTTCTCCACCTCTGCATATCTGTACTGCCAATATGGCCAGTCAAATCGACCCCATTCATTTTTATCGAATAGATTATATCGACATCGAGTTTTTTTTTGTTTCAAAACCCTTCATTCATTATAGAGAGAGTGAGTTACCGTTTCCAAAATGTGGAATCTTTACATAAATGGACATCGTGAATGGACAATAATAAGAAACCTTATCAAGTTCCACATTTTCGAAGAACAAAGAATAAAACTGATTTCAATTAATAGCGATAACAAACAAATGTTACTAATATTTTTCACGAGATTTTCGAATGACATCCGGTGCCAAGTGATTAATACTCCATACATTTATGGCACCCTACGACCACTTCAAATGTTTCTTATTCTTATGCGATGTGCTGAAAATTCAAAAGGACATTTTTGAATGAATGATCATCCAATTAACTCGGGTTATTTTGTATACCAAGATAATAATATCGCAAGGATTAATTTTTTAACTGCCTGAATATGTTTCAACACAATATACAATGCAAGCTACATGGTGACTAAACATAAAAATGATCTGAAAAAGACATAAGCTCAGTCGATAACCGTAAATAGGGGAACAATAACAAAACACTGTATCACTAAAGCAATTATTGTTTACAATAGTTTTTACATTGTAGCATAAAACCTTTAGATGACATGTAGCGTACGGTGGGTAAATAGACAAAGTGATCATTTAGGATACACAGTGGTGTGAAAAAGTCTTCGAACAACAGAATAGTGCTTTTATCTCGTTAATAGTAAATTTATTTACACTGGCAGAAACTGTAGACGTAATATACTTTTAAATTAGTCTTATTGTCAGTTAACAACGAGCCAAGAGATCAATCCGCTGTGTTGACATTTTGTACCTCTTGAATGATGCTATTTTATTGTTTACATTTCATTTCTTTTCAATCCACTTCCAGTCTTTACTCTTGGTCGCGAAGGATCAAGAGCTGTTGAATAAACTCTAATAGCTGAGTAGATTTGTGAATATTGTTCTAATATAGGAATCGTTCGTTTTTTTCGGTAAGTTCGGAAAGTATTTTTATCCGAAAATTGGAAAATATCAAATTTTTTTACCAACAAAAAATTATAATCTTTTACCAAGTCAGGGAAATTCAAAAAGAAGTTCAAAGTTCTTTTTACCGGATTTCATTATGTCATGAAAAAATTAAAAAACGAAACATACTGGGGACGTTCAGACAGACCTAACAAATTAAGTCCTGCAGCTGACCAACATCTAAGACTACAACCGCAAAAAAATCTGCTGAGAACCAACTGAGAAAAAGCTGATGCTGCGGGGACCCAAGTTTCATCATCTTTGATCAGAAAGAAACTTTTATCAATCGGCCTTAAAGAGTCTGTCAGCTCCTTGGCCCCTTTACCAACCAAGCCAAATGGCCAACAAGCCTTTCCTTACCCCTCAAAAATACATCAACACGTAAATGTGATCCCAAAGGATCAATAAACCATTTTCTTGTTCCATTAAAGATGTTTTATCTTATATTATATACTTGTGTGCTGATTAATTTATTTGACGATAGTTCAATTTAATTTGATTTTCAATAAAAAATAAAGTACTAACTGGTTACATGAGTGGATGATTTTGTTGGGGGACCACCTTAGGTTGACGAAAGAGAGATGTTACCTTCTTGATTTAGCAAATTACAATTGGTACTTATACGACAGTTTGAACAATCTTTATTTGAAAAAAAAATTCACCACTTTCTAATATTTCGGAAAATTGTCATCTGTGCCTAAAATGATTCAATAATAACTTTAATGATACCTTTTTTATGTACTATTGAAACTATTAACGCTGTTTACTGCTAATTATCCAATGAAACAATATCCTGGCTTATGTGAGTACAGATCCTACTTATGTACTTTTTCTTTCTCCGATAGTAAGAAATAATTATTAATAATATTTGGGTTAGAGGAAATCGAAGGTACAAAATGAGTAACAGAAAAAACATTGTAAAATAAAAACTTTGCTCAATAACGGGTATTTTCATCTCTGGCACGAATCATGTCTCTTAAACGCCTTGGAATTGATTAGAAGAGGTATTCGATGAAGTCCTCAGGATATTGTCTCACTCTTCAACATCAGCCACTTCCAATTCTTCAACGGTGCTAGAACATGGGTTCCGACATGGTACTCTTCGCTTCGGTTGGCCCCAGACGTGTTCGATAGGTTTTAAGATTGGACTCCGTGGTGACCACACCAAGCGCTCAATCCCCAACCTCTATCAGGTAATCACCTGCCATTCCGTGCTCTGTGGGGTCTGGCATTATCATCCCTTAACAAGAATCCCCCACCGATGTGTGGAGCAAACGGCACTAAATGTTCTTCAATTATACCCCATAAGTACCTCTGAGACCTTTAAAACGTTAACTGCCTCACTAGGGATGAACAAAATTAAAAAAACGTTTATAAAGAGAAAGAATGAGGGAGAACGAATTTTATGATGAGTAGATTTGAATTAAATGCTACTGTTTGTAAAAAAGGGATTTAAGAGTAAATAAAGCACTATTCACGGTATATATTTACACTGATATTACCTAAATACGAATCGTTTATAAAAATAAAAGCGAACCACAATTAATTTAATTTTCACTAAGAAAATTTAGGTAGTGCGTTAATTTTGTACATCAGTGTATATATAAGTTAATGATCGTCAACGAAAAACTTATAATCAAAAAAAAAGGAAAAAGGAAAGAGGTTGAACGTAATCACATATTGAGAGTTGTCACAAGACTGTTTTTATTGAGCCTTTTAAAGCCTCTCTTAATACCTTCGGGATGTTTACATCCCGATGACTTTAGGATTAGGCTGGCTGCCTACGATGTCTGAACTTTAACTCCCCCCTGCCAGTTTACGCATATCTCTTCGTAAACTCCAAGGTCCGGCGCACGCAGCACACAGCCTGTAATCCCTTACATCACGCTTAAGGTCTGATATATTCATAGTCCGCACCAAACAACAGAACACAAAGAAAAGAGATAATACTGAAATAAAACAAGAATAATAATACTAATAATAAAATATAGTACATTCGCCCGTGACCTGGCGGCTGCCAGGTAAAAAAACAACAATTGAACTTATACACAATATAAAGTATAAAAACAAAAACTCTCTCTGGACTTCGCATGTGAAGTATATGATTCCGAATCAGTTGCTGCGTATCGGATTGTGACAGTCAAGTGCGCGGATTGGGGCAGTGAAGAAAGTGGTGGACTGGAGAGAAAGCTTACGGAGGGAGTTCGGAGATATTTTTTACGTGGAAGGTGATATGCTAGGGGCAACGGGGAAGACAGTACACGAAATTCCATTAAAATCTGACCGAATAACGTACGTGAAGGAGAAACGATATCCGCTGGCACTCCGCCAACATATCCGGACAGAAATCGACAGCTTAAGATGACAGGGTATAATCGTGAATACCACATCACTGTATAATAGTCCTCTGTGGGCAGTACGAAGAAGAGTAAATTGGAAGATGAGGAGGAGAGATATAGAATCGTCGTCGATTTTAGAAAATTGAATGAGAACAAACGGATGAGAAGTATCCGATTCCCCGTTTTGAGGACATTCTCGACAGACTGAATGGAGCCACAATCTTCTGCACCTTGGATTTGAAAGCAGGGTACCATTAAATCAAAATGAGCGCTACCGATCAACACAAAACAGCGTTTACTTTCGAGAGAGGGCACTAGCGTTTGAAGAACGCTCCGATTACTTTCCATTGATTGATGGACGAAATCCTGAGGGGGATTGACGAGGCGGTATGCTAGATTTATATGGACGATCTGTTGATCTTCAGCCGAACAGAATCTGAACACATTGAACATCTCCGGAGGGTATTCCGACGATTGCGTGAATTCGGGTTAAAATTGTCGATGGAAAAATCATCGCTGGGAGAGGATCGGACCAACTTTTTAGGGCATACCGTCTCGAGGGAGGGAGTCCAGCCGGATTCTGCAAAAGTCGACGCAATTCGGAAGTTGGCGGTGCCAAAAGACATCAAGGGCATTTGGAGACATTTAGTTACGCTTAATTACTATCGGCATTTTGTGCCAGACATGGTAGAGTATCTCATACCCATCAGTAACCTGCTCCGGAAGGGGGTGCGGATAGTGATTACACCTATTATGGAGCAAAACCTTCGAAAATGCATGGCTCGACTGCAAGAGGAACCAATCCTGGCGTTTCCCGATTTTGAGAAGTTATTTACTATCACCACCGACGC
Organism: Acanthosoma haemorrhoidale; assembly: GCA_930367205.1. Taxonomy (NCBI): domain Eukaryota; kingdom Metazoa; phylum Arthropoda; class Insecta; order Hemiptera; family Acanthosomatidae; genus Acanthosoma; species Acanthosoma haemorrhoidale. The sequence goes on from OV884009.1 coordinate 21,397,902, forward strand.
AAGTGAGTATGCATTGGGAGCGGTGCTGTCGCAGGAGGGAGATGGGGGGGGGGGAGCGACCAGTGGCGTACGCAAGTCGAAGACTGACCGACACGGAGGCGCATTACAGTCCTCTCGAGCGTGAACTTCTTGGCATCATTTGGGCTATTGATCATTTTCATCCATACGTATTCGGGTGGAGATTCAGAGTACATACGGACCAAAGACCTCTTCAATGGGTCGGGAAGCTTAAGGAATCAAATTTTACCCGGTGGCGAATAACTTATATATATATATAAGTTAAAGTTCGGACGTCGTAGGCAGCCAGCCTAATCCTCAAGTCATCGGGATTTAAACATCCCGAATGTATTTAGAGAGGCTTTAAAAGGCTCAAATAAAAACAGTCTTGTGACAACTCTCGTTCTATAACTACATTCAACCTCTTTCCTTTTTCTTCACGTTTTCGTTGACGATCATTCACTGGTGCCGAAACCCGGGAGCGGAGTGGGTTCGAGTCATTAACGTGCTAGTTGGCTTTTGTTTTTTTTTCCTTCTCATTTGCTTTCGCGTAATTTAATTAAAGGAAGTAATGGTGGACTTGTGGCCGGCAGCATTTGAAGTTCCACAGTTACCTAAAGAAACCATCGCTGAAGCCCATGCGAACTCACTGGCATGGATGAAGGTGCGGGCAGTGACGTTGCAGGACATGAGAAAAATGATCTCAGACCTCGAAAATTTTCTGGGGAAATGGGTGAGTTGAATCATTTTCTCAAAGGCTGACATAGAATTATGAAGAGGATACAAGCCAAGATGGACGGAGGGCTACTCAACCTTTTTTTTTTTTTTTTTTTTTTTTTACTACTCAATCCAGGTGACGCTAAGCCAATAAAGGCTGACCTGGTGTGCAGGGTAATAAGGAAGGTGCTGAACCTGATACAGGCAGACGAGGAAACCCCATGGGAGATAGTACGCTACAGTAAAATAAATGAGAAAATGAGGGAGACAACTAGCGCCGAGGAAGTGTAGGGTAGGGTAGGGTTCCTGTCTACGATCTTAAAGGTGCAATTAGCGAAGGAGACGGGAAGAAAGGAAGGGTTCCCTAATTTGCGATCGTTCCTAGAATGCACCCAGGCGATGATAGGTGCTAGCGCAAGAGAGGAAGAAGTGAAAATGAACGAAGATGACAACGGTTAGAGCCGGATCACGTATAGGAGAAACAGAACCCCAAAATCGGTGTGGAAGAGACAGGAAACGCCGTTTGCCGGTAGAGACAGGGGAGCGACAAGAGAGAGAAGATTGGGAGTGACGAGGCTTAGGTACGCACCTCGGAAAGAAGATAGGAAATGTCATGGCTGTGGAAAGACGGGCCATCTGGTAGCTCAGTGCCTTCGCACTAAGTGCTTTGAGTGTGGGGAAGAAGGACACATAGCAAGACAATGTCCATACGTGTTTCGTGGAAAGGAGTTTCACAGAGCAGAACCAATGGAGGTAAATAACCAGGAAATCCGGGAGAGGCGGAGCGCGACACCAAGAGAAAATGGATCATCGGGCGATGAGTCGTCAGGGACGTCGGAGACAGACTCCAGAGAGGAGTTGAAGCGCAGCGGGAGCAGAAGACGAGAGTGGCAGAAGATTCCCTCGCGCAGATGGGAGCGGCGTACGGAGGCCTGAGGAGAGTGGCAGCAGAGAGGCGACCGCATCCCAAGGTGCAATACAGTGCGGGAATGGATGTGTGGGTTGCCAATTATTGAGTTCGGGAAAGGGGAGAGGTGCTTCATTGATACTGGCAGCACCAATACAATAATATCTCGTGGTGCGTTAGAGAGGTTGCGTGGAGGAGAGAGGGCACACCAGATCAAGGTATGTAAGTGTAAATTACTTACTCTTAGGGGACCCTGCGAAGTAATGGGAGAAGCGGTCGTGGGGCAGGACGAATGGGCGAAAGTAATGGGTGACATAAAAGTACACGTCGTGGAAGACACGCCGCGGGAATACCAGATAATAGTGGGGTGTGATTTATTGGGAAAAGTAGGCGCGCGCATCGAAAACGAAGGTGAGAACTGGAGGATCAAACTAGGGATGTGAACCTATCGAAGCCGGGGGGGGGGGGGCGTAAGGGGCGAAACGGAGCAAATAGGAGCGGTTAAGAGAGTGAAGGATTAGAGGGAGAGTCTTCGCAGCGAGTTTAGGGATATTTTTTTCGCTAAAGGGGACACGCTGGTAGCAACGGCGAAAACGCTACATGAGATCCCGTTAAAAGTAGACTGGGTGACGTGTGTGAAGGAGAGGCGGTGTCCGCAAGTGCTCAGACAACACATTAGAAAGGAGATCGAGGATCTCTAGCGCCAAGGTATCATCAGAGATAGCATGTCTCCGTATAATAGCCCTTTGTGGGCAGTGAAAAAGAAAAGTCGACCGGGAGAAAGTGAGGAAAAATACCGAGTCGTGGTGGATTTTCGGAAACTTAACGACAATACCCTGGACGAAAAAAATCCGATACCGCGGTTCGAAGACATCCTAGACAGACTCAACGGTGCGATTATACAAATGAATCTATTTACAATAGTTAACCACATTTAATGTAGCTTGGCTACATTTTATTCAATTTCTGATTATCCTACATTGCGATTTGCCCTTGTACAAAAGTATAATGTTGCGCATTATACATTAATTTATTGAACATCTTTGAACGTGATGGGGCTCACTTTACTTATAATAGGCTTAAAACTAACTTACTTCTAACAATAAAAACTCTTAACCTAATTTTCCCCAACAGTATGTAGCCGTCGACGCTGGAATCGTAGTTGGGTCATAGTGTTAAACACTGGGTTTGTTAGATGCTGCAACGAGTCAAACAAACTTTATGTGTCTCCGGTGGATGAACTCACCCACTCATGGTTCCCAATCAAAGGGTGCAGGTCGGCGTACCTCTCGAGAGAGGTATGCCTGACCACTTTTCTCATGATCCCATTCTGAAGTTGCTAGAGCCTTTTCGCTGGATTGTCAGTCAAGTGAGTATATAGCGGGGCACCGTACAGCAGAACTGGCCAAAGATACATTTATACAGAAGAAACCAATGACCCAAAAAATACAACAAACACAACAAAAACAAATACGTTCACATCTACGAGAATCGTAAAATCCTCTAGGCTAAAGAACTGCAGTCAACACTCCCGTTTACATCACAAACTCATACCTAAATGTCATCTCCAATGTACCAACTGTCCTTTACTTTATACCCAACAGATTATTTAAATTCTACATAAATCTATCATCCAAATCCTCTTGTCAACTCCTTATCCGCCACTTAGTAACACTCATCATTACAATCCTCATCGACGTCTAAAACAGTATCCTTGTGATCTATTGTAAATAGATTTGTAAGTCTCGGGGTCCTGGCTATGGAAATTGTATATAGGTACAAATGAATCCTAACATCCCAATTTTAAACAAGCGAATTTTAATTTGTTCAAATAAAGAGCTTATAAATGAATACCTTATTGGAATATCATTTTAACTTTAGCATTGGGGGGGGGGGCACTGCATTAAATCCACAATAGCATCTGTGAAATGACTTAAATTTTCACAAGAGGGTTAACGAATTTGGGGCCGGTTTTTTTTCGATTCAGTTTTGCTCCCCTACTTATGTCAGTATTCTTAACTAAAACATATACAGCGTAGCTCAGATTGTTGTTGATTGTACTTATATTATATTTTAAAGTAATACTATATTATGTAGGTTATATATATTATTGCTTATCGAAATTTAAGATCGACCGGGTTCACTTCTTCGGTCAGAGTCGTAGAATACAAAGCAGGCAACTGAAATGGTACTAAATCGATACATGTGATTTAATTAAATGCCCTTAGATCTGATATACTTCAAGTTGAATGGAAGAATGGCAAACGTTCTATGAATTTTAAATTAAATAGCGATACTGCAGGCCCTGCTGCATTTGTGGGCCTCTATCTTGCAAACATCAGGCGTTAATTTAAGACTGCCGGTAGCTCTCAGGTCCGAGATAACATCTACACAGCGAAGGGTGGAATTCTGGTCAGAGTGAAGTCCATTCGTGATCAACTGGGATCATTACAACTCCACTCGAAGCCATTCCTCAAGAAAGAACGAAGGCGAGAAAAGAAAAAAAAATCCTGTGTAGCTATTCATGATTATTGGCGAACACGTTTCGTGGTTGTTATCCCGATCGATGCTGGTTAAAATCTCACGCTCAAGATGGAAATGAATAAATGAATAATAGTATCAGTGATCCCACATTTAGGAAACCTTTTTTAGTCTCCTACTGGTGGCTTAGTTAGATAAATTTCAATTTTTTAGAAAGATTTATTTTTACAACGATTAATTGCAATAGATTAATGTATATTTCACCTCAGCAACAACATATTTTTTTTTCTACATCATCAATGAACTACACAAATATATGATAATAAAACGAACGCTCCAGAAAAAAATTAGTAACATTTGTGTATCCATTAGTAATAGTAACAAAAGTAAGCGGACGCATATGACTTTTACGGAGATTATTTGCAAATAACTATTTCAAAATCATCCTTCATAAAAAAAACACACGATACTTTCACTATTTCCTCAAAAAAATACCCAAAACATTCAAAATCAGAGCCAATTACAACGAGACAGAACAAAAAGAGCCATTATGAAAATAAAAGTTTTAATCTAGCATCATAAAAGCCCTAATCTTCATCACGTTTGTAATACAATTATGAATACTTAGAACGGAAACTGAGAAATTGGCTATGTTTATGCATTTAGAATGTTTTTTTGCAATTAAGCGAATAATTTATAATTCTTAAATCAGCAGGGAGAATCCAACTTTTTCATAAAGGGACATTAATTAGTTTTGATTGAATAATACGCCACCTTGTGTTTCTTCAGTGGTCAAGAGAGCCAACGGTTAAAGGATATAAATTGCATTCTCGCCTAAACAATTACTTACTTTTATTACTATACACTGTACTATAATTATTTATTTTCTTTATTTTTCCCACATCCTATTTTTATAAGTTTGAGAGCTAATTAAGGTTGTTAATTTATACAGAATATTTTTCAAAAATTTAGGTTATTAATTTATTCAGAATATTTTTCAAAAATTAAGGTTCTTAATTTATACAAAATATTTGTGAATATTTTTCGTAGATTAAGGTTGTTAATTTATTCAAAATATTTGTGAATATGTTTTTATAAATTAAGATTGTTAATTTATACATAATATTGGTAAATATTTTTCATAAATTAAGGTTGTTAATTTATACAGAATATTTCTGAATATTTTTCAAAAATTGAGCTTCTTGTTGTGAGGCAATTAGTGTTTAACTCATACTTTAACTTAACTTTCAATAAGTCAATCTCTAGCAAAAGAACATTTTTAATTTTAATGATTATTATTTAGACACCCGATAGCCAGTTTCGGAGCTATGCACTCCAAAAGTAAGTCCAAAGTCTTGTGTTTTAACGAAACAAGAGTGACAGAGACAACTTCTTATTTTAGTGACCAACAGACAATGACAGACATTGCCTTCCAAGTATTTGTAAGGCTGAGTTTCCGCAGTCCTCGACAAATGACCTTAGATGAGTTCATCTTCAGTGGTTTATTAGCTATTAGTGATATTAATTAATATGTCATTAATTAAACTTCCACGAGTCTAGAAACAGGATATTCACTTAACTCCCCATTTTAGAGTGCATACTTAGCAGGCTGTAACTCCCAGTCAACCTGAAATTATATGTTCTGAAGGTTTAACATATAACGACCATACCAGCAAAACTAACCGAAGGGACTATATGCTACAACCAGTAATTATTAATGTATAGTCAGTATAAGTAAAATATTTGGCCAATATATATGTACACCCGTTAAATAATTTAATTGATTAAACAACTTTATTATAATAAAATTACAATCTGCCTCATTGGCAATAAGTAATTGTGATAAATGTTTTCATTCATACCATATTTACAATTGTCAATCATACAGTAATTACAAACAGCCCAGATACCTCCCGAATCCACATGGTTGTCACCTCCCTTGCATGCGAAATAGTAAGTGGAGTCTTGGGAAGTTCCCCACGCTCCTCCATCAGCCGCGTCACCGGATACGAGCCAGTTAAGAGCAAGTTTTAATGAATTGCATTATACAGACATTTTGAAAAATGTCACTTGGACGTCTCATTGTTCTGTGGTTATTCGAGATAAGCTTAAGAAATTATAAATTGGTTGGCTCAAATATTAGAGGGTCTAGTCAGTAGTCGTTGAGTTTAGTAAGCTGCTAAAATTCCGTTAGAATCAATCCACAATAGTGGGAAAATTCAAGAACTGTCTTTCCATCAGGTTCAAGTTAAGCGCTTATTGGGAAGACAGAGCGGGACCATCAAGTGGAAGAACATTCAACGAGGCGGTAGTGCTGGTGTCACCTATCAGAGCATGCTGACTATGGTGTGAACATATAAATGAGGCTATGAACTTTTTAACTCGTCATCATTATATCATCTCTAAAAATAATGATGCCAACAAATATTAACAGAGGGTTATAACTAAAATGTATAAAATATATTAATTTTTATTTATGGTTAAGTTTAGCTTATGACACATGTTTGTCTGTCTTATGGAGAGGAAGGTGGGATAATAACAATAAATATGATGAAAATATATGTATAAAGTATATACATATATTGAATATATAATTTAAATAGAAAATAAAAATCGACATTCAACATTAGTTAATATATTAATAATAATAATTAATAATAAATAATTAAAATAAAATTACAACTATTAGCTTGTGCTAGCAAAGAATTAAGATTCCAGATATAAAAATATTCAAAGAAGTGGTGTGGGAAATGCAGGTAGGAAGTACGTTCTGGAAAGATACATAACTAAGTTCAATATTATAGTTATTGAGCCAACATATGTTTTACTTAAAAGTGAAAATGGCATCAAATCCCATGTATCATCAATTTGAGGGTTTTTTTGCGAACAACGAAGTTGTGAACAGGTCTGGGGAGGGATTTCCTCTAGTTCCATTTAAGTAAATATCCACTCTCCAACGTGTCTGCTTGTATGTTCTACCATAGAGGACCTAAGAATCAACCAAATTATCTACAATTTCAAAGGTATGTTCACATCTCGAAACATGGCGATTAAGTTAAAATACCTAATAAGTATTAAAACAAGTTAACGTTTATTTTGACACCCTAATGAAACTGAGAAAAATATCTATTGCCCGTTTAATATTTTCTTAGGGTCGCTTTAATTTTTGCCATCATTGAGTCATCAAAAGATATAGCAACTCATCAGCCCTATTCATGCAATTGTGGTTGTCGATATGGTAACCCCATTCTAATGACAGTTCTTTATCACTTATTACAGTTTTTTAAGTCCCAACACATAACACTACATTTAAATTACTTCTTGATAAATAACTTGAACGCCTATTAAAAATGATAATTATTTTTATTATTATTATTAATATTTATTATTTTATTTTATTTCTTAATTTCCATGTAACATGACATTTAATCTTGTTTCAGGACTATCGTGCTAGTAAAGTTTTCTTCAAAAAGTAAAGGTAGTATATATTTATTTAAGAAAAAATCCTATCAACATATCCGTAAATTCCCATCAATAAAAATAAATTCAATTTTTGGATTAAATAACGACCAATTGAACTACCGCGGAAGTAAACCCGCGAAGATTTAAATAGATTTTACTACATTGAAATGTCTATGAAATATAATATTAAAAGATAAATATCAAATGATGTAACTATGAGAGTAGAATCTCTTAAAAGAATAAAACTTACTTTTAGTAATATTTAAGTACATGTTCACCACAAAAGGATGACAATAATAACAAAACACCTACTGATTTTTTTTTACTGCAGCGAAGAGTTTAATTGTGAAAAATTATAAAGAAAATAAAAGGGTGCATTTTAAACTATAAAGCTTTTAATAGAAGCTTATGAAGAAATAATAGAAAGATTAAGAAACGCTTTCACGCGTTTTCCCAATCCATTATGTAGCACGGCCTTCTTTAGGTTTAAAAAAAAATGAAAACAAAACCTTTCAATTGGGCCTATGGTATAGGCTATTGTTCCATCCCTTCAATGGGTTTCACAAATCACAGTTTAAAGGGAAGTCACGGTCGAACTCTTTCTAAAACCCGTTCAATTAACAATTGTTTACCCAAAGCCCTGGCGGAAAAGTTTAAACCAATTAAACGATTACGGGCATGGGAATGCATATTAAATAGCGCGCTATCCGTGGGTCGTAGCTGGCGCTAACATTGTCTAAGATTAATTTATAAATGCGAGTGGATGTAATCATGAGGACAGTGGTTGAGAAATTACGAATCTCAAACGTTTTTCGCCTGAAATTTCTGCTAGAATTGAGAAAAGCCATGTGTAACAAAACAGCGTTGAGTATGTACCATTCCGAGAGATTAGATTACCGGCACCAACTGGTATCTGCACTTCCTAGACGGCTGGAAGAGGATAAACGCGTGCCTTTGACATCAGCATTGAAAGAATAAAAAAAATAAGAACACATGTTGTAACAAAACGAGGAAGGTTATCTCGTATGTGTGTAAGCTTCGATTGAAGATACGGAGATACCTGTGAGAAATAGTGAGTGTTCTAAAGGAGGAAAGATAGACGGATCTTAGGAAAGGACTGTATTAAAGGTAACTCAAGGAAATTCACTTGGTGTGGGGGACATTAATCCCCGTGGGAGCTTAGGACATTCAATTATTATATCAATATACAATGAGCATTATGTGTTATAGAAATTGTTTAAAATGAGTTATTAACTTTAATAAACCAGTAGTTTTGGCGTAGAAAAAGGAGTTTATGTATCGTTTTTATTTGTATCTTTCCCAACCAATTCACCCGGTTATAAATTGGTGCAGGCTAGCTGATAAGTCTTCCATAATTCTTTCCAGGTTCCTAACTTCCCGTTCCCTGATTTCTCAACCTCTTCCAAAGGAAAATTTCCTATTTCCCGGTAGGCACGGGGGTGTTACACCATGCAATAATATTAAACATCTACAAATATCACAACAGAGACGTATGGTTAATGACTGATGACAAGTCGTGTGGGGAAATTGATTCACGATAATCTGCATAGACATGAAGAATTATGGTTTCCGGAAAATGGAACGATTATGGTTTGATGGTGGGGATGGATCGGCGGGGATTTGGAAAATTTCTTGTTTTCAGACTAGATGTCTGATGTGATGAAGTACTTTAGATAGGACGAGCGTCGATGGTGAAGGTATGAAATTTACTTAGGGTTTTGAAAAAGGGATGTGAGCCAATGATAATTGCCTTGGATTTCTCCACATTCGTTCGGAGATTGTGGAGGGAGGTCCAGGGCCTAATTTGGCCCAGGTAAAATGAGCCTAATTGGTAGGAAAGTAGAAGTAAATGTTTTTGTCGTCGGCGTGTAGATATAATCAGTGTTAAATAGATGATTGGAGATCATATAAACAATTGGAGATGAATCATTTAAACTAGCTTCTACCACTGACAGAAAGGACATTGAAAGTAATTTGATAGTGCGTTAGAATGAGGATCATTGGCAAATCGGTGGCCTTTTGTTATTAAATTAAGAGCAGATTAGGTGGAAAATCCATTTCAGAAGCCGGGTTGGAGGGATTTAGTCCAAGAAACCAAAGCAGACTGGTTCCTAAATAGCAGGGAATTTGGGATTCAACAGTTCTTTCGGGGTTTGGAAGGGTTAGATATATTGGGCGTCAAAAGCTTATAGTAGGTCAGTGACAACCATTCGATTACGGGTGTCTTTACTTATTTGGTTATTCAAACTATTGATACTGTTCGATTATACTATGCCTATGTGCTCGAGTTGGGCCCCCCATTCCAACTCTGGCAAGGCCATCGGAGTGAGGAGAGACATGCACTCCTACACGAGTGGCAGGCCCGACCCTCTGAGAAGCCATTCTCGTTACCCCGCCACTGTATACCCACATCGCTTGGACTGGAGGTTCCATTTTCACCTACAAAGACACTGGCAACACTCACTGCGGGAGTAAGAAGCACCGACAACCTTTGCGGCACGAGGATCCGACGCTAAACCCAGACCCAGGCATTTAGATATATCATAAATCGTTTTTCCATCCGTTTCTCCATACAGATGATGCATTACTTATCAAAACAGTGTAAACGGGACCCTATAAATAATTTTGTGCTCCCCACTAACCAACACCAAACATTCTCATATGATATAATCTATGAAATATAGTTACTTCAACCAAATAACTGGTCTTTATTATACATGTAAGCCATTCATTCTAGCCATGGTTCCAATGAACGGTGAGACGCTCACGCAGGAGTTAATTCTAAGTGCCGGGCACTGTCTTGACCAATACATTAAATAATATATAAAATTCTAATGTCAGAAAAGGCGATTCGTTTATTGTATATAAATAAAATAAATCCATGTCCTAACACCGAAATTACCGTTTGATTTTCTTTTCTAATTCTTGAAATTCTGCCTTTGTTTATTCATACATGCCTTTAAATTCAGGCATGCTTATTCATTTATTATTTATTCAGACATTTAAATCCATGTTTTGTTTATTCTTTAAGCAGAGGGTATTTAAAAAAGAAAACAATATTTGTTGCCTTGTTGCTTATGCGCAATGATTTTTCATCTCAACGCTACTTGAACGCCTTGTGAAATACACTACGTAGAACCTCAAGGGTTTGTCTTTGATATAGATTTTTTTTTAATTTACATTCTGCTCTGTTTGGACGGTAAGTAATTGTAATAATCGATCTTATTCATCCTATATTTACAGTTCGGCATTCACTCATTCTTTCATCCGATATATAAATGCACACAGCCCTGGGGACCTCCTAATGCTGTTCTCCCTCGTATGGGAAAGAGGAAACGGAGGCTCGGAAGATTCCCCACACTCTTCCGTCGTTCCCGTCATTGGATACGGGCCAATGTAGACTAATTAAGAGCACGTGAGCCACAGACGCTCAGGACACGAAATTAACCACTGGCATGACTCCGACGGTCATATATTTACCGCAGGTCACGAGCCCACTGCCACATAAATCTTCAAGAAGATCGGGATGTGTCCCGAAAACATATCCAGTTCTACTACCATCCCCTCCTTTATCCTTATCACATTAAAATTTAAGGCAATAAAAAAACTTACAAAGGTGCAAAAGTAGCCGAAATTGATTAACTAATACCTTCCCAAAAATTCTTACTTGCTTAAGAACACAAAAGAAAGATAGATCTTATGGTGAGGGAAAAATAAAAAGAAGCATTGGAAGCACTGCGCTTAAATCATTTGGAAAGTTTCAAGGGAGTTCACACGTCATAGTCACCTCCATCGAGTGATCGAGTCAAGCAGCATGTTATCGAGACTGAGGATTGGCTACACCAAGCTGACGCATCTACATCTCCTTGCAGTACTCCACCGACCTTCATGTGAATCCTCTCATGACACCCACTAACAGTCTAATATTTTTTCACAAGCCAAAAAGACATTAAATAGGAATAGTGACAAAAAACATTAACCCCATTCACTCAAGCAAACCAATTAAAGGTCATCGAGGACCGAAAAGAGATTAATATCAATCATTTATAAACCCGAGAGTTGTCGACAAGAACCACAATAGTTAAATATAAACAAATTAAAAAAATGTAATAACAATTATTATATTAATAATCCCGTTAATCCGAATGGAGTTTTCCACTTTCGGCTTCTCTGATGTAAAGGTTTTTTTTTTCTGCGTCTAGCAGCCAAATAGGACTCCGCCTTTCGTCTGTTTTTATATTTCTGTAAGTTCGTCTTCATTTCAAAAAGTGTCCTAGTGAGATACTACGTTCAATCCTTTAAAGTTCCACAGGCCAGCGTCCTCTATAATCTATCCACCGCTGATCTCCCCTCTACCACCAATACCTTCCTGGCAACATTTTCAGATGACACTGCAGTCCTGTCGTCCTACCCAAACCCCGATATAGCATCCCATAACCTTCAAAAACACTTTGATGAGATCGAGTGTTGGTGCAACCAATGGCGAATCAAAGTTAATGAAGCAAAATCTTCCCACATTATCTTTACCCTCTGCCGCAAGTCCTGTCCACTAGCTTTTTTAAAATCCCATTCCTCTTCCTGTATCCGTGACAGTACGTTATTTAGGCTTCCATCTCAACAAAAGACCGACATAGAACCCACACACGAGGCTAAAAAGACAACAACTAAACAGACGCTTTGGACATCAGTACAGACTACTTCGAATGACATCCCATCTCTCAGTAGGAAATAAATTACTAATCTACAAAGTTATACTTAAGCCAATCTGGACATACAGAATAGACCTATGGGGGACAGCAAAAAAGTCGAACATCAAGCGCATCCCATCCGTTCAATCAAACGTACTGAGAACAACAGTAAATGTCCCTTATTACGTCAGCAACAAAACCCTTTATAATGATGTAAATATACCCTACATTCTAGAACCCATCCCTTCCAAGTTCATAAAATTCCATAGTAACATATCCAACCACCCTAACTCCCTAGCACAGTCATTGCACTGCGCCACTCATCCCTATAATCCTCCTAGGAGAGTAAAACGGCAGTGGTCTCTTGACCTGCTATAAATAAGTGACAGTAGGAGTCCTGTCAATGGCCAATTTCTGTAATCATACCCTGAGCGTCTGTGGCTCTCGCGCTCTTGGTCAGCTTCCACTGGCTCTTATCCAGTGACGCGGCTGACGTAGGATCGTGGGGACCTACCAAGTCTCCGCTTTCTCTTTCGCACGCGAGGGAGGTGACAACCATGTGGACTCTTGGGAGGTATCAGGGCTGTTCGTAAATACTATATTAATTAGCGAGAGAGTGAAAATTGTAAATATGGTATGAATGAGATCATATATAACAATTACTTATTGCCCAATGAGGCAGATTGTAATTTAATCATAATAAAGTTGTTGTTGTGAACCAATTCATTAATAGAAACAAATTATTTTTAATGATTTGTATATTTTAACAAAAACAGAAGTAAGTGAACATGTTTTTCCTACAATTGATAATTGACAATGGGTTAGTTGGAATATAAACCTATTGCTTTTTTATTTCTTTTTATTTTAATTTTTTTTTTTATTCCTTGATTTCGCATGTAATTTTGGTTAATTCGTAATTTTTTACTCTTGATCATTCGTAATGTTGCTTATCAAAAGTATCAATAATTGACAATAAGGCCGACGTCACAGTAATCGGGCGGGACTTTACTGTGTTAGGATGTTTAGTACATAAATTAATTCTCAAGAACGAGAAGTGGGAACGCATCCGGCTACTCATGTTTCAAGGCTTAAAATATTATTAGTATATTATTATATTAGTAAATAAATAACGGCTAGCAGGCAGTATAATTTTTAAGGCTTCATTAAGGACAAATATAGGCCGGGGTGGGCTTTCCTGGTTAATGATTCATCGTAGGGTATCATGAGGGGAAGTCCGAAATAGATTTTACCACCGTGGCCAAACTGTATTAATATAACCATTCCCAAGTTTTATGCTTAGCTTATTGAGTCTAGTGCCTGCTACTGGCCGTTTTGTTTCTTTCTCATAATTTACTTCATATTTTATTTGCTAATATAAGCCATTTTATGTTATTATGCAATTTGATAGCAATAAATTATTAATTCAAATTATATATTTGTTGTATAAATTCTATTAAAACTTGGTTTATAATATAATTGCATAATAATGATATCAGAAAAAACGTGAATATAACTGTAGCGACCGCTAACTACATAAGATAATCTACCCTCTACTCCATTGAAGCGATTTTGCCATGAATATATTTTAAATTAGTTAAATAAACAAACGTAAAAAATATTGCCAAACTTCAAAGTCACATCAGTAAACAATAGTACAAAGTAATATTGGAAACAATAAATGACGTAGCTGCAGACGAGTTCACAGGCAGCCCCTAGAATCCCCCCAGAGCCAGCTAGCGGGTAATTTCTGGAAAACGATTGGTCGAAATACAACCCCTACTCATTGGCTGCTTTGAGCTATATACGAGGGTGGTCTGAAAAGTTTCCGACCACAACATAAAGATAGGAGCAGTCGTAAATAAAAGCTAGTGAATTTCGTGAAATCCGAGTTTTGGCGTCGATTAATTACTGTGGATGAAACTTGGATACACCATGATACGCCCGAAACAAAAATACAGTCCAAACAGTGGACTGCAAAGGGGGAACCGGCTCCTAAAAAAGCAAAAACTGTTTTTTCGGCTGGGAAAGTGATGGCGAATGTTTTTGGGATAGTCATGGAGTTATTTTAATCGATTATCTTCAAAAAGGAATAACCATCACAGGAGCATACTAGGCATCATTACCTGCCAAGCTAAAGGCAGAACTTGCGGAAAAACGGCCACATTTGCAGAAAAAGAAAATCCTGTTTCACCAAGACAACGCACCGTCTCACACCTCAGCGGTTGCCATGGTGAAAATCCATGAATTACGGTTTGAACTGCTTGACCATCCGCCTTACTCACCAGATCTAGCCCCAAACGACTTTTTGTTCCCTCATCTAAAAATTGCGCTCGGAGGACAGAGATTTTCGTCAAATGAAGAGGAAATCACCTTCGTGAACGATTATTTTGCAGAGAAAAACGCCGAGTTCTATTTGGACGGGTTACAGAGATGGGAGCATCCCTGGGAGAAGTGTGTAGAGTTACAAGGAGACTATGTTGAAAAATAAAAAAAAAAATTCTGAAAAAACGTCTTGTATCTTTGTTAGGTCAGAAAGTTTTCAGACCACCCTCGTATACCCCCTGATCATAGCCAACAATTCATTCAGGCTACGGCTCGCCTCTCACTTACTTTCAGTTGCACTGATATTTCAAAATACTGCCTTATCATTCAGGAAACCCTCTACATTTTATCCTTAATCCTTGCTATCTTTTGTCCGGCGTTGTCAGACCCCACATCATCCTAGTGGAATACTCGGGCTTGCTGAAATAGTGCTTCCTAGGAAGGGATCCTTTCCATGCAGACGACGTTCTTTGGGACCCTACAAATGTACCTAGTAGTGTTTCCCCCAGTGGTCCAGTCTATCTCTTTCCGGCTCACACTCCCTTTTGGGATCCGGACGGCTTTCACCTACTCTCAGCTACCGAGTGTGAACTCGTGATCATTTAAAACTACCTATAATACCTAGCCTGTACCTCTTCTCCTGAACATAGTACACTGACGGGGCACATACCTGTCAGATATGGAGTCAGATAGCTCAATAGTAAGACCCGTCACCAAGCAATCGTCCATGTCAAAGAATATTCAACTATCTCTCTCGCTCCTTCACCAAGACAAGGATAACTAGGTTTCCTCTTAATGACCTGACAATAACAAAGCAAAAAAAAAATAAAACGAAAAGGAAAACCGACTTATGAACCTTTCAAAAACTGGAAAAAGTACTAAAGCTCTGTCTTAAATTTTATCTATTCATAGCTAGCTAAACTTACAACAATAGAGCCCAATTAAATACGTATCCTTTTTAACTAAGTGGAGAAGCTGGTCACATAAACATAAAATACACAGGAGTTTCTCTATTCTTCTCTGAGGCCCTTACAAGTGTCATGTCAAACAAGATTATTCACTCATTTTACTCAATAGATTTTTTTTTAGTTTTAATTTTACTATGCTTTTTATTTTTGACTATTTTGAACACTAACAAAGGTTAATGGGTTTCTAACGATTGTTTGTTGTTGTGGCACTTGAGAATGGCAGCGTGAGGTGTTTAAAGTGCTAGGGCGTGTAAAATAATATGATATTTTGTGGTCAGATATTATTCTAGATGAATTTTTCTTTGTATAAGAAGGACTTGTAGAACTTAGGAGGTTTTAAGTAATAGCAAGTAAAAGTTAGTAACGAGGACAGGGTGAGGAAGTGACGTTGAGGGAGGTGGTGGGGCAGCCAAGCAGATATTAATTAATTGAACAGGTGAGGTGTTACTACGGCAGATAGCCTGCGACAGATACCTCCTTATCACGTCCCTGTGCAATCTATGCCCGTGCTCCCTATGCCCTACCTAAGGTATCAATGGTTCGCTAACAGCCACCTACTGCAACTGGTCTCCGATGAACCCACTCCCCACCCCACTCCAAGAATGAAAAGCACCGAGCATAAATAAACCATTTGAAAAACCTCAAAGAACGTAACTTGCCATCGTCACTTAGTTAAATTCTCTACTCAACAGTTAGACTTTTTTAAAGGCAATTTATTAATATAATATAAAACATTAAATCAGCGATATATAAACTTAAACTTAAATACATATATATATATATATATATATATATATATATATATATATATATATATATATATAAGTTAACTGGAGAGGCGGCTATGAGGAGACAACATAGGTAAGTCTCCCCAGTTAATCCCCTCAGAGGATCAGTGAGTCTATATATAGACGTGGACAGATAAATAAAGTCATTCTTAGTCTAACTACCGTGTCAGTCATTTACCTCATCTCCCTTTTTATTGTCAGCCTTTAGTCTATCTTAACTGGTGTTGAAACCCGGGACAGCCATAGAGAGGTATTAGAGCCAATAATCGCGCCGCGAGCATAGTGTTCACTGTCTAGTTTGCGACCGTTAGTGTAAACGTTGACTCCTAGAGGTCGGGATGGAACCCAGTACGCTTCAGTTCGCGAAGATGGAGATGGATTTAGCCCAGGCCATCGAGGAGAAGGAAAGGCTGAACGTGCAGATGTTCAGCAAACAAGAAAGGTCGCAGATGTACCTAGCTAAGGTACGGACGCAATCTCATCGTTTATTCATGACCTCATCAGTCAGTTGGAACCATTCACAGGGACGTTGGGAGAACTGGAGCAGTACCTAGAGAAGCTGAAGAAGCTGTATGGAGGGGGTAGGTGGACCCCAGAGAAAGACGTGTTTTATCTCATCAAAGAGAAGCGAACGCAGGGCCAATCGGAGGGAGTCTTTGCGGAGAAACTCATGGTTATGCACAACCGTCTCGTGAAAAAAATGGTCGAGACCTGCGGACAGGAAGAAGCGACCCAAAGACTCCAATTTATAAGGCAAGTAATGAAGGTCCAATTGAGCCATTATTTGGACAGGCCGGGATCATTACCGAAAGATGGGGATGTGATTGACTGCGCACATGATCGAGCGAAGAGCGCTTAGACCCAGGTTGCCGGAGTCGAGTTGGACCGAGGTAAGAAACGTGAGAAGAGTAAGGAGGAGCCCGCCAAGGCATACTGGATTTGACAGGGGCACGGAGAGGTGGACTGGCAGAGGTCGGGACGAGAGGAGAAAGAAGCAAGAGAGGAGATGCTACGAATACAACCGACCAGGGCACGTGGCAGCTCAGTGCAGTCAGACTAAATGCTTCGAATGCGGTGGGCAAGGGCATATAACCAGAGACTGCCCTCGGCGCAGCACAAGAGGCAACAGACGGGAATTCCGACCGGAACCGATGGAGGTGAATCAACAGGAGTGGACCCCACGGAGACCGGCAGGACGAGACGGTACACTCTACTCCAGCGGAGAGTCGTCGGGAGAGGAAAGCAGTCAGTCGGAGCGCAGCACCCCGGCGCGCCGGGCGCCGCGGCGTCGAGATATGAGGTAAGCGGGGGAAACCCATGGAGGGGGGGGCCTTCGGGAGCCGAGGTAGTAAGGGGAAGGGGAAGGAACGAATGAGTGCACGAGACGGAGGGGGGCAACCCGAGGCGCTCACTAAGGATAAATAATAGCGGAAGTCTGGATCACTGGAAGAGACACTACTAGGTAAAGTCCGTAGGGCCCCAGGTGACCGTCGTCCGCAAGGAAGAAATCTCTTTCAAGGAGGTGCTAGTTTTAGCAAGACGAAGGCAGAGAATCCCACTAGGAAAGTGTGGGGTCTAACAAGGCAGGACTAAAACATAGCGAGGCTAGGAAAGAGAGATGCAGAGGTTTTCATAAATGAGAAGGCCAAATCTAGAAACATTAATGCAGCGGTAGGTAACAGTCTAGGGAGCCGTAGTTAGAATGAATTATCGGCTAGCTAAAACTAGGGGGTATATATGGCCCCAAGTAGCCAACGGGCTGGGGTTTTATTCTGGCCAACCGCATTGCAGGCTTGGATGAAGCTTTAATGTTCTAGACCACGACCCAGCCCTTCTACAAGGCCCCAGGAGCTACCTGGCCCCCTCTACATGGGCCTCTGAGCTAGTTTTTGCAGCTGCGTCTTTTATTGTTTACAATATTTACACTGATATGACTTCCGGTTTGATAATATTATTTACATTTGTTCAAATTAATTTACAACATATAACCAATTTACAATATATCCAATAGAGTATAGGGTGATTTATCTTATGTAGTTACCAGTCGCTACAGTTCTCATAGTGGTTATTAGTTGGTTTGTCTGGTAGAAGAGCTCTGATTTTATTTTTCCTAAGTGGTTCTTAGAAGGGTGGGGAGGGCTGCAGCCACCACCCGAGTTGCAACTGGAACCCTAGTACCTGGAAGGGTTACTTTAGGACCATTAAAGTTTCTCAGTAAACTAATATTATCGTTTATAGTTTCCAGTTGATAGTATGACAAATTACCAGTAGGGCTATCACTATTATTATCAACATGGAAATAGTTAACCATAATATACTTTAAAACTGCTCGAATCGGTTATGCAATGGTTTAAGTAAATAAATTTTGGCTAGTTCGTAACCAGTTTTAATAAACTTATTGATCTTTTGATTTCCAATACTCAGTAAAATGCAATCATTTTCAGTTATAATCATCTGAAATCTTCGTGAAATTATTTCAAGGCCAACTAAAATTGGACCTAATTTTTAGCTTGTTACCGTTAATACTGACAAATGACAATAATAGTTTATCACACTTTATTAAAAATTTTATTAAATATTCTAAGGTTACTCTTTTAGTAAAACATTTTCACTAAATTTAGCTTTTACTTTCAAGCATTCCGATCCCAAGAGCAAGTATTCCAATCCCAAATCAAATTGAAAACAGATACGCTCACCGTTTTAAAGAAGTGTGCCCCAAAGGGTTTCATTGGCATATGACAACCATATTCGTGTTGTGTCCGTCCACAATCCCCTCTAGCCTCGGCGGATGTCCTGTCTTCCACTTGCATTTCGAGGGGATTTGTCCCGTCCGGTTGTAGTTAAGGAGTCGTAGGGTGAAACAGCTTCCTTGGGGAGGCAGTTGGTGTCCAACTTAGGTAATGAGCTGGGGTTGGTGGTAACCACTTCTCTTCACTGAGTTCTCCGCATCTGTGTCAGATGTTCTTTTAAAACAAGAACGCGAATTTCCTTCAAAAACTTGTTTCTATTGTCATTATCTGCCGTGGACACCGCCTAACTTTCGGGTCCGCTTTATGCACTTAAAGATTACATACTGGAAGTTTCATAACAGGCTTGCACTCACTTACTTGTATTTGCCAATTATCTGATTATTAATTCCACAAATGATTCTGCGTCTCTACCTGTCGTCTCTGGGTTTCCAAAATCTTCATCCATGGCTCTGGAATAGACTGCAGATTTTGAGCGGGTATGCTGTCGTTTGGGAGAAAGGGGTATCAGAAATAGCTGGGTTGGGATTGATAATAGAAACACTGTTTGGAATGATGGGGATAACTATTTAATAAACTATCAACAGTAGCTTAAGATAGTAGGAAGTCGGGCTCCTTGAGAACAGTATTTACACCACGAGTGTCCGCTACTGAGTCCACTGGGTATCCCAACAGACCATTTAAGTTTGAGGGTGCTGCCGTCCAGACAGCGCTGGTAGCGGATTCTCGCATATCCGGCTCTACTTACTGGCCCAGGCTGCCACTGCCACATAAATATAAGTACATATATTGTTATTATATACACATTGCATTATACATGTATTATTAGTATATATTACAATTATGGTGGATTATGGTTTTGACTTAAAGGATAGTCTTATCAGTTACTGTACAATTTAAGATGACAACATGAATGATATTATAATCTAACATGATATCGTAATCTGGCTATAGTTAAATAATAAGGTGAGAGAGTTCGAATTAATCATATTCTATACAGTTAAGATAGACATGGATTTTGAGGTAATAATTGTCACAATTATTATTACTGGAAAATTTAGCTATGTAACTCTGTCATGAGTTGAAAGCAGCGTTTTAACAAAACTTTTGGGGGCACCAAGCTAATGCATCTACATCTCCTTGTAGGAATCCATTGAACTACATGTGAATCGTCTGATGACACCACACTTGACAGTCGAACTTTTGTTTATATGCCCAAAATGCATACAGGAACGGAGAAGTAATGACACAGAAGCCCCATTTACTCATACAAGTAACACCTGTACCTAAAAGAAACCAAGGGCATCAATGATTTATAAGCCCAAGAGTCGTCACCAATAACCACTGCAGTTTATTCGGGTTGAATAGAAACAAATAAAAAAAAGGTATCGTTTTTAGGCATTTTCATCGGAAAGGTATTGGTTAATTACCAAAGCTACAATTAATAACTGTTAATAATGGAGAATGATATGAGTCCTCTTTCAGAAAACCCTTGTAAACAAAATGCTATTCTCATCTGCTAAGATATGTAAAGTAAAATCTTGCAGTTAAGTAAAAAAAAGTTGATGTGTGGTTTCTTTCAAGATAATAATGGTAGAAACTATTAATCTTCATAGCTAAATACTATTAAAAAATAACTGTTCTAAATTGTTGGTAGCTATTTTTAGTGGGATTATAATTCGTATGGATACAATATTACCTGCAAATAAAATTAAAATCACGCAAGAAACACCTCTGGCGCTTCATGGCTACTAATACAAATACTAATTTGTTTATAGTTTCGTTATTAACGGTGCAGTAGTCATTTAGTCAATTATCAGTTCCAAGTTTTCTTCTGAAAAAACAAAGATGCTAGTTTTTGGGAGCCAAGCTATTCCTTGAACACGAGCCTGCCGGGTATAAATTGCGAATTCGGGCTTGACTCTGACCTGTTGTTATTAGCTAGAATCTCATTGATAGGATGTTAGCAAATCTTATTAATTTCTATATGGTATTCCAAACCAATTTTAGTTTTAGTGAACTGCAATTCCGATTTTCTTATCTGATCTTCTCCTGCGATTTCCTTTATGACGTCTGTAAAATTACGGATAGTGAATTCAGAAAAAAATGCAGAGCGTTTTCGTAGATTAAATCTAACAACTGACCCAATATTGAACCTTGCGACACGCCATAGGAAATAATCTTCTACTCCGATTAAATACGGCAATCGAGTAGCTCTATTTCTATTCTTTTGTTTTCAATTATATAGATAAGGTCGAAACCGTTCGAATGTCACCCCTTCTTATTCAGTCACAATTTAATTAATTTAAGTATTATCAAGATTTTATGATCAGTTAAATTAAAACCCTTTGCAAGTCTGAAAATAATTCAACCACTTTGAGATAATATCTTTTACAAAACCAGGGGATGCGGGCTTTTGTTAGCCCTACCATATTATTCTGAACCTAAGGCATTGTTCTTATCTCAAAGCTCGTTCAATCTACTCAATGTTTTTTATTTAGAAAGGTTAACCCAATTAATCAGAGTAGTGCAACAACGAACTGAAATTTCATATTCAATTAATTTTTTTCATTCTCAATTTTTTAAATCAGCCATATTTTTAGTGAAATAAAATAATATAATTAATAGTAATAATAATTAATAAAATATAGTCCCTTCGGTTTAGAGTACAATCATAGATTGTGTTTTACATTAGGTGGATTAAAATTTACCTTTTTGGGTTGCACGAGCTGGATGGTTGAGGTAAATAAGATCAGAGTCAGAAACTGAAATTTCATCGCTACGCAACTGTTGGCACTTACTATGAATCCTCAGGCCAAACCTGATTATTGTATAGGGATGTTTCGTCCTGTCATTGTACCGTTTACGTGGGTGAACCACATGATTTCGTGATAGGTTGTCTATAAAACTGATTTCATAGAAATGTTTGAACTATTTCACTAGCAACAGTCTGTGAAATAATACATATGTGAATCTGTTGATTAGTTTGAAGTTAATAAAAAGTAGTGATCTAGGATTATGATAAACAGTTTTGTTGAGAAAAACAAATTTAAATATGTACAAAAGAATGGTGTCTGTTGTGTTCCAAAATACAGTTTGGCAGCATCAGCACTGGTTTGCACCACAGCTCAGTTATTATTAGGCACTCATTGGTACCACTACTACCCAATCATCGAATATGTAGTGTACATTATGTTTTGTTGGGAACAGGCCGTTGGTGAGTGAGGCACCTGCGCACTGCCAGTTCACCAAAAGTTTTAGAGATAACCCCCCCCCCCGTTACATACTCTGTTTCTGGTCAGGCTATAAAAGCCTTGTTTCAAAATTATCAAAATATCTGAACCCTATTAAAAGTAGTGCCTGTTTAATATAAAAATAAAACAAGAGTTTTACACCAGGACCCAAGGAATACTCGATAATATACAAATCTTTAGAAGCACAGAAATTTCATATCGTCTTCAAGAGTCTAGTATCTATAGGAGCTATAGTGAACACTTTATGGTTCTTGGGGAGATATAACAATAGTCATAATGTTGGCTGATGAATCGGCTTTTTATTCCCCTAAGCCTGGCAGATAGGGTATCTGCAGAATACAGCCACTCACTCATTCCTCATCTTTCCCTTATCTTAAATAAGTCCTTGCACTACTTTTTATTTAATATATGTACAATTTGTATTGTAATTTACTCTTTCGGTTTCATCTCCAAAAGGGCAGTAGTTACTTACCATTTGTCGTTTTAAACCATAATTGGTTACCGTTTGTCTTTTTAAACAATAATTACATAACAGTTGTCTTAAAAACTATAATTACCTACAATTTGTTTTTTATTACTTGCCGCTTGTTTTTTCAAACCTTATATACTTAATATATTTCGTTTTAAACCATAATTACAAACAATAAAAATCCTTAAAAACGAGTTTGAAAATATGAATTGACCATTATATTTTTTTGGAATTATATAGATCATGAGCTAGTAATTCATCACAATCACAAATCGTTTCCACGGCTTTATTAAATCCCATAATTGGGCCATGCTGGATTGCCAGGAGTTTTAAAAATAGTATTGCCTATATTAGTAGCATTTATGCACCTATACATGTATTGGTAATATCAATGACTAGCCATATTGGGGTATTTATTATACATCGAACTAAAATTATGGAAAATATTTGATAAATTCTAATAATTGGAAGACAGCCTAGTTTAAAGAAATAACAATGTTTTCATGTATTACCAACATTAAACTCCTCCATTTATAGGTTGATGTTTGAAGCTTAAGCTGGAGGACAACAAACGTCAGAAGGACGATGCATTTGATGTGTGCCTACAAGACCCTAAACTCGATTCTATACACAACTGTCAGTCTAGGAAGATGCAGTCGAAGTGTGCCTACACGTAATAAAAAAATCAGTAAGTACCATTTATAAATAAATAAATATTATAAGTCTCTAGAAATCATATGATCTTATATTATTCTTATTCTAATGTAAATTTGTTAATACATGTAATGGCAGAACATTTATCCCAAAAGGTGAATCTTTACTTTGATTTAGTACAGGGAAGCCGTTGGTTTCCAAAGATGATATCTGAAAACACTCCAGTATGCCTTGTACAAATATTTCATCAGATTTAAAGGCATGATGTTCGTGATAAAAAAAAAGTTGGAAAAAGTCACTGTATTTACTGAAGCCCTTCACTCCGACATTCTACCCTCCTCGCTGCTCAAATGCAATTCAATAACTATTAGTTTTATTTTTTTTGATGGCTGACAAATCTCGTACGCAAGCACATGGATAAATACAATAACGTTTGAGAAAATAAAGTGGTGGCAGCGAGTATTAGAAATGGCATATTCAGTAATGCATATTTTTTGAAACATTATTGCTATGATAAATGATTTGTTATTCATATATTATTATTGATTTCCTACATGCATTAATGATTATATGCATATTTAAAGAAATATGCGGTTGACGGAGGAGCGTGGGGGACTTAACAAGACTCCGCTTCCTCTTTCGCATGCGAGGGTGGTGACCATGTGGATTTGGGAGGCCTCTGGGCTTTTTTTAAATACTGTATGAATGAGCGAATGAATGAAAATTGTAAATATGGTACGAATGAGAACATTTATCAAAATTAGGTTTCAAAAAGTAAGAAGTTTCAATACGAAAGAAATACAACGTAGGCCCAAACTTTTGGAGTCAAAAATAGCAATATTATCAGTAAAAGGTTGACCGTCCGGTAAAAGCAAACCCTAAGAGAAGACCACTGTGAGACAAGTACTTGGAGGTTTGTGGAAAGAAGATGTGAAGTGCATTGAAGGAGGCAACGTGAAAATGAGTAAACTATCGCAGAAAATATACACACTAAATACACGTGATACCATTTCTTGTCCCCCCCACATCCTTCCCTTTGTTTTGGACTGTTTGCTTCTATTGGGTTTGGATTCTCTCTATGCTCCCAACATGTTTCATTGATTGGTTCCGTCAATGTTAATTCTAGCCCACGTGTAAAGTGTATCCTAAACTTCGTCTGAATCAGTGCCATGCTCCAATCTAATCTAATTACTATTTATTCAGTCCTGCTCTTTTCAAATCATCTCTTTTGACCAGTACCTTTTCGGATCCTACCATATTGAGTATATTGATTTCAGTTTTTTTTTTGTGTGACTTTGTGAATATTCTCGTTAGTCGCGGAAATTTTATTCATTTATGTAAAACCCACTCATTTTTCATTTTTTTTGTTGTTGATAGTAAATTTAAAAGACGTTAAATAAAATTCACCATATCTGTTTAAACAGCCATTGAAAACTTGCTTCTGTCTTCTCTCTTCGCCAAATCTAAAAATATACGCTTTATTTTCGACAAATCTTGTTATAATTGTTTAGAACATTTATTGATGGAGAACAATGAAGTGTGATTTAAAACTGTATGATGGGGGTGGGATCTGATTTCTAGTGTTTCTTGGAATTTCATTGAGTGCCTAGTTTCCCAATCAACTGGCATTGATTCAGCCTTACTTATCAATTACTTCAGTAACCTTTTCACCATGACTTTATTTCATTTGATTTACGAGTGCCTCCACACTTCTATGATAAAACATTAACATTCTATCGTTTCCAAAAACCCAGTTTTTCAGAATATCTTTAAAATTATTTTTACATTATAAAGCGTCTCCAATAGGTACTTTCGAACTTTGACAGTTGATAGCGGCCATATAGTTGCAGCTGCATCTGTCAAATTGGCTGTCATTTATTTTAGTCTGCTTTTCGGAATCACCCTGGACGGATCAATATGGGTGTTCTGTTCGGGAAACGTTCCCCGCACTTCGCCCATTTTAAGGTCACCATAACCGTCTTACCCAGAGGACTATTCGCAGTGTGGTGGATAAATAATTTGAGTTCACTGGTTCAGTGAACAATCAACCAATACCCGTACGTCGACGAAACGCAAGATCTGCCGAAAACATCGACGCTGTTCGTGAGAGTGTGCAGGAGAAACCGAGGCAGTCGATTTCGTGTTGCTCACAACAACTCGGTCTTTCGTAGACCACGACTTGGCAAATTTTGCGTCGTGACTTGGGCCTGCACCCGTAAAAAATTTAACTGACCCTGCAGCTCAAGGTAAACGATCATAGAGTACGACGTGAGTTCGCTGAATGGGTCCTAAAGCGGTTGATCCTAATTTTCATCGAAAAATCATCTTCAAGGGTGAGGGCCATTTCTGGATGAATGGGTACGTTAACAAATAAATTGTCGAATTTGGAATGATACCAATCTACATGAGATGCAAGAGCGTCCAATTCATCCCGAAAAAATCACTGTTTGGTGTGTATTTTGGGCTGGTGGCGTCATCGGTCCATATTTCTTTGAAAAGGACGTTGGCCAGGCCATCACCGTCCACGGCGAGCGCTATAGGTCCACGATTACCAACTTCTTTTGGCCTGAATTGGATGATTTGATATGAACAGGACGGTGCTCTGCCAACATAACCCATGCTATCGGTCAAATTCAGCCTGATTATGTTCTAGAGTCATTGGACAATTCTGATGCGCGCCATCCAGCGAAGCCGTGGTGGACATTTGCGCGATGTTATATTCTATACATAATGACATTGATATCCTTTCAAACGAATAAAAATTTTCGTTGATATGTCACACACACTTTGTTTTATTTAAATATAAAGATAGGAAGCACTTAATGAAAGACCCGATAGTTGTTGATAAATTAGTAATAATGGGGTTCATCATAACATTAAAGTTTTTAAAATTTAAAATAGTGATTAGAGAAGTAAGGAAAAGGTTATTGATAAAGAAGGCAGTTTTAGGTATCTGGTGAAAAATATAAAGGTGTATTTAACGCCATTTCCAACTGTTAACAAATCGAGATAAAAATCCACAATTCGGGCCTGCTACACACTGTAATATATTTTCAGTTATTGCATCATGAAGTTCCTCCCCCTAGGCGTTTGTTTAAGGAATGCAACGCAAAAATAAATTTAAAATATCCAAATTGAATAAAGTTTTGTTTCCCAAGTATATAAAATCCCTCGACTGTAATAACTCTGTATTTTAGCTACTGACATCGTTATTCATGAATAATGTCTCAATATTTTTGAAGAAAATCACCCAGTAGACTTTTTTTTGGTTAATAACTCACTATATTAACATTCAAAGGTTTTTTTTTTATTTATTCAAATAAATCCCTTGTTTCACTCGTTTTAAATCTGTCATTTCTACATTTTCAGACCCTCTTATCTAAGAATATATAGAAATATAGCAATCCCAGTAAGAGATAACGAGGCACCATTAAATGATTACTTGGTACTACAGAAAAACAATTATTTTTCTAGACTTTTGAAGTTTATACAATATTTAATATGTCATGACGACCCGATTAACAATTTATACCACGTGTTGGCACATAATATGACTAAGGTTGCAGGACATGGCACAACTGTTAAAGATTTCCTTATTTCACCTATCCCTCTGTCACTTCCACCAAAAGCCGTAACCCGTCTGATGTATTTGACCTTCTGAAAAACGTACCTTACCAAAAATCCCCTAGATATTATCTCCTTACTCCTGAAATTCTCCTACAACTTCCTCCTAAAGCCATAATCTTCCTAACCTACATTTATAATTGCATTATCCGAACTACGAACTTTCCTCTCCTCTGGAAACACTCCATTATAGTCCTATTTTCCAAACCCAATAAACCACGATACTCCTAGCCTACTCTCAAAAATCATTGAAAAACTCCCATTGAAACGTCTACTTCCAATTATTATATCCAAAAACCGTTTCCCTACTCACCAGTTTAGTTTCCGTCTAAAACATTCCACTGCTCAACAATGCCTTCGCGTTGTTGATCACATATCCTCACCCCTCGAAACCAAACAGTATTGCACTACTCCCTTTTTGGGCATAGCTCAAGCTTTTGACAGGGTTTGGCTCGCAGGTTTGCTTTACAAACTCAAAAGAAATAACCGTAGACCTTTTTTCTAATCCTACAGCCCTGACTTTCTAACGGCTTCTTCCATGTCCACTGTGCTAAGAATCTTACTACTATACCATAAAAGTAGGAGTTCCACAGGGCAGTCCTGTGACATATCGTCTATAACCTTGCGGGGTAGAGGGGGACGCCCATCATGGGCTAAATTCTCTATCACCGGGTCACCTGGCCACTGCCCGGTACCAAGAAAGAGGTTAAATGGGTAAACCTTTATTCGTATTAATCTGACTCTAAGATGTTATAAGGTGTGCCCCGAAAATGCATTATGTTCAAGAGAAGAGGTACAGGCTAGGTTTTATAGGTTGTTTATGTGGTCTTGGAATGACCACAAATTCACGCTCGGTATCTAAAGGGGTAGCGAAAACCGTCCGGATCCTAAACGAGAGAGTAAATCGGAGAGGGACAGACTAGGTCGCTAGGGAGACGCTACTAGGCACAGTTTGTAGTGCCCCAGAGATTGTTGTCCGCCCGAAAGCTTTCCATTCCAAGGATTTGCCAGTTTTAGTGAGACGGAGGCAGAGAATCCCACTAGGAAGGTGTGGGGACTAACACCGAAATAAAAAATAGAAGGTTATGAAAGAGAGGTGCAGAGGTAGTTGAATAAGAAACCCGGCCGAATAGAGATCCAAGCCCCAATGCAGAAAGAGAGAGAGCATTGTTCACTTCTGGTGCCGGGTTTCGAATGAATAAAAAAAGCTCCAAATTTCAGCCTTATATAGGAAGTTCAACCCTATAGCCCCAATACCTTTTTGGCAACATGTACAGATAACACTGCAGCGCTGTTATCCTACCCAGACCCCGATAGAGCATCCTATCACCTTAAAAAACACCTTGATGAGATCGAGTATTAGTGCAACCAATGGCGGATCAAAATCAATGTTCCCACATTACTTTTGCCCTCTGCCACTACCCCTCTCCACTAGCTTTTTTTTAATTCCATTCCTCTTCCTGTATTCCAGACAGTGCGGTATTTAGGCTTCCATCTCAACAAAACGCTAACACGGAACCCACACACGAGGCTAAAAAGACAAGAACTAAACAGCTGCTTTGAACAACTTTACAGACTACTTCGAAGGACATCCTATCTCTCAATAGATAATAAACTACATATTTACAAAGTTATACTTACGCCAATCTGGACATATGGAATAGAGCTATGGGGGACAGCAAAAAAGTCAAAGTTTAAGCGCATCCAATCCTTTCAATCAAAAGTCCTGAGAACAATAGTAAATGCCCCTTATTACGTCAGCAACAAAACCCTTCATAATGATTTGAATATACACTACATTCTTGAACTCATCCCTTCCAATGTCATGAAATTTCATCAAAACCTACTCAATCACCCTAATACCCTAGCACAGTCATTGCACTGCACCACCTGCATAATCCTCCTGGAATACTAAAGTGGCCTTGTGACTATGAATACGTGACAATAGAAGTCTTGGTAAAGGCCAGTTTCTCCAAACATCTCCTGAGCGTCTGTGGTTCTCGCGCTCTTGGTTAGCCTCCACTGGCTGGCTCGTATCCGGTGACGTGGCTGATAGACGAGCCCAAGAGGGGGCTTCCCAAGACTCCGCTTCCTCTTTTGAATCCTATAGGGGCGGCAAGAATCATGCGGATTTTAGAGGTCTGGGGCTGTTTGAAAATACTGTATGAATGAGTGAGTGAATGAAGAAATGTAAATATGTTGTGAATTACAATTACTGATTACCTAGTAAGGCAGATTGTAGTTTTATCACAATGAAGATTTGATTTGAAAAAAAAACAAAAGCTGAAAGTCATTAAACCGAAAAAGCTCTAATTGTGGGTTTGTTCGCACTCAACTGGACTAATCCACCACTTGTACACACTTTATGATAGTCTACATCTACATCTAGGAAACTAAACTACCTTGCGGCTAATTTAAATAGGAAACTACCTATTTTCCCTGAGTATTTATTTTTATTATTAATTGGAATGTTTTTATAAGCTTATTCTTTGTCAATATTATTAACGTGGGATATCGTGGAAGTCTGGTTTACTGTGTGGCTGGGATGATTATTTATTTTTTACTCCCGGAAGCCTGGAGGCTTACGTTAGCTAAATAACGGTAACAGCACCGTTCTGGATAGATGACAAAAAAATCCCCCAAAAAAGGAAAAAAAGTTGGAAGACAATAAGGGTTGAATGGATTGAGCGAACGGTGGCCATGAACCAATGGCAGTAAATAACAAAAGGCCTCAACTGCCAGATTGTCGGATCAACGGGATTCTGTCTCAATGGGACAGGCTTGCACCAGTGTCAGGTGCGCCTTGGAAAGTGTCAATAGTGTTAGTGACTACCCTCTCTTCCATGCTCTATAGTATAAATACCCCCTCCCTCACTCCCTATAGCCCCTCTCAACTGGGCGATTCTCATCCAAATTATTTATCCATTAAAGACGTATTCTCTATAACCGTTTTTTTTACTAGAAAATATTCAAATTTTAAAATTTCCTTTACATAATTCAATTATTAATTGTTGAAAAATTATCGTGTTACATAAGTATGTATTATTGTTTCTGTTATGCTAATATTAATCAATTAAAAATTAGATTTTATTTTAAACTCTAAACATGTTTTTTTTCTTTAATTTCCATATTTTTGTAAACCACTCTTTTTTTTCTCCCTTCCCAAGAAACAAATTTCATAGTGGGTTTCCCCACGAGCCCGCGCAGTAGATTGGTATGTTCAAAGCCTGTAGTACACGGATTGCTATTCAATTGGGTTAGTTTTACAAGGATCGGCGCACTTTGGTTTTTTAGTATTAAAGCAACTTTACTCGAATAAAAAGTCCTTACATACTATTTACAATATTTAATATTACTAACTATTTACAAGTAGCCTCCGTACAACGATCCATTTTTAATGAGCCCACCCAAAATCATGGCTGCTCATAGTGCACCATCCTCCTCGAGATAGTGAAATGGGCAAGTTCTTGAAGATCCTTCCATTTCTGCACGAAGAGAAGAAATGTCCCGCTCTTCTCTCCTGTATTGGCCAGCGACGACAGGTCAAATTCGTCCAAGCTGCACCTTCCTATCGTACGGAGCAGCCGTACTTTCACGGGTTCCAGGGCTCAACAGGAAAGCATGACACGCACCACTTTCTCCCCTTCTCCGCAGTGTAGGCAGAGTGGTTTTTCTGCTCTTTTGTATTCGTGCTGCTTAGATCAAAGTCCACCGTGTCCCGAAAGAATCGGTGATCTCCAATAATCTGGGGGACTCATACCGCCCTCATCCTTTCCCCGACTAAGAGTGAGTACCTGCTCCCCTTAGTTGTACTTGTCCATCTTATGTTCCAGGCCCCGTTGGTCTATTCGCCGAGGAGGACCTATCACCTCCTTGGTCCCTTATCAGCTTCTCTCGCTGCCCTCACCTTCGTACTGAGGCACTGTTCTAGGAGGAACAGGTCCATGAGAGCCACCACTGCCAATACTTCGGCTACTTCGAAGGAGGCAGTCTTATATGTTCTCGACACCCGAATCAGTGAGATTCTCTATATATGTACCAGCCAGTACGCTGACCATGACTGGGTTGCATATCTTACTATTCCTATTACCACGGCCTGTTAGAGAGTCCGCGATACTGGGAACATAACTTCCCACATCGCTCAACATGTCATGCCAAAGCTGTTGGTGACATATACTACCCTATCCGCCAGGTTATCCAATTGGTGACAAATAAGCTTCATTCCTAATCTCACTCCCAAGTACGTTAACTCAACGCACACCTTTACACCCAGTCGGATTGGTTGAGCGCGGCCCATCTTTCCTCTCATCAGGGCGGCCGTTATCTTCTCAACAGGTCATTTTCACTGACGCGCACCAAACAGGTAATGCGGGTGCACGCTCTTCTTACGAACTATGTTCGGGAATCCGCCAGGTCATCCACATGGTCTAAAACGGGGATCCCGTGGTCACCCAGAGTCACGGGTAC
The DNA here is from genome assembly GCA_930367205.1 of Acanthosoma haemorrhoidale. Classification (NCBI taxonomy): domain Eukaryota; kingdom Metazoa; phylum Arthropoda; class Insecta; order Hemiptera; family Acanthosomatidae; genus Acanthosoma; species Acanthosoma haemorrhoidale. Next base: position 21,429,468 of record OV884009.1, read on the forward strand.
TGGGAAACTTAACTTCCATAGGCCAAGGCCTAAAACTGAACTTTATAGACACCCTCCCTCCACTGGTGCTTCCACCTGGAACAATAACCTCTAACGACCGCACTACCTTGATTCAGGTAGCTCCCTACCAGACCAAAGAGGTTACTAGGAGCCTTCAGCTCCTGCAGCTCCCTCATCACCCAAGGTCATCATACACTGTCAAAGGCAGAGGATATGTCAAATCCATGACGTACTTGGAACGAGTAATCGTCACATCGTACTTAATCCTATTCAAGGCATCTGTTCCAAATTTTACAGGAGCCGTATTACCTAAATAACTTAACCATAAAATGCACTATCACTTGTAATTATTACTAGGTTATCTCGTAGATACAAGTTAAATAGCATAACTTCTAACTATGTTAAAATAATCTTACTAATCTTAAAAAGCACTGAAGAAATAAAGCTGTTTTACAATTTAAATAGAGATTTGTTCTATTCACTACAGATACCTTTTTTGAAAAATAAAAACAAAGCCTTCTACAGTTATTACAAAGCACAGATGAAAAAAAGTACAAAACAAAGAATAAAAAAAAGTATACAGAAAAATGCGGTAAAATTTAGTGTACGTGAAGTGTATACATATGCAATACCCGGTGAGAATATGGTAGTTGCTCCATTGGTTCTGTAGCCTTGCGATTTTTTGTTATCAGCTCAAATTTTGGTTTAATTTTTATCAACTAAAATAAAAATGATTGCAAATAACTAAAACATAAATATAAAAATGAACTTAAATCCAGCTGGAAAGTATTAGATACAACTTGGATCTGAAAACACTTTCTGATATTATATAATTAGAAATGATAAGCTGACGATATGGAAAATACTACTAACTCCATGAAACGTTAACAAGCGTCATATTGCAAATATAAAATAAATTCTTACAATCATCTGGGGAAAAAATCTATCATAAAATTTGTGCTCACACAATATTAATCATACATTAATTTCGTAATTATGATTAGGTGTCGGTGAAAGTTTCATATCACAACAAATTTTATATAGAAGTTGAGGTTCGGACATCGTATGCAGCCAGCCTAATCCTCAAGTCATAGGGATGTAAACATAAAAACAGTCTTGTGACAACTCTCGATCTGTGATTACGTTCAACCTTGTAGCGACCGCTAACTACATAAGATAAATCACCCTATACTCTATTGCATATATATTGTAAGCAAAAGTAAAATAACATGAACTAAATGTATTAGGGACAAATGTAAATAACATGAACAAATATAAATCATTGTAAATGTGTTAAGCAATAAAAGGCAGAAGCCAACTGAGTCACACAAGAAAGGGTCACCAGCTGGCAGTCATAATCATTAACAACCCTTTTGCAGCCTCTACCTCCAGGGGGCAAGGGGTCGGGTAATTAAGCGTGGGTACATCACCACAGGTGTGGGCAGCCCCCAACCGCCGGCTGAGACCCTTGCAGCCCCCAGTAAAGAGGATACTTAAGGCAGCCTCCTGGCCTTGTTAGTCAGTCTCTTAGTCTCCTCACGAGACTCCTCGTTAGTCTCTCGGGACCTTTTCTCGGTGATGCCTGGTTTCCGCTTGAACTCTGAAAACATGACTAATTCTTTATGAAACATCTGTACCTCTTCTCTTGAACATACTGCATTGTCAGGGCGCATACCTATCATAAATAGAGTCAGATAGTAACGCCGTCATGGAACGATTGTCCATGTTATAAACTCAAACAATCCGCACTTGTCACCAGGGATAGGGTGATCAGGCACCCCCTAGTGACAACCCGACACAAGACTTACAAATAAACGACCATTTACTGTTCGACAGTACCAGACTTATCGAACAGATCACCCAGATGGAAGTGCACATGCAGGTACCGCTGTCATTATCCATAACTCTCACCACACAGTTCCTTTGGTAGCACATGATTTCCTTCAATCCACTGCAGTGTCAATCACCACCTTCACTTTTCCCCTTTCTCTAGCATCAGTGTACTGCCCTCCCAATAAATCCATTTCCGATTCCCAATTCATCTCCTTTCTAGACTCCATTGGGCATCGCTTCCTTGTGGGTGGGGACTTTAACGCAAAGCGCCCACATTGGGGCTCAAGACCCACAAATACGTGAGGACGTGCTTTGCTGTCTGCACTCGCACGGAAACATTGCTCCACTATCTCTCCTGACTTATCTCCTTGACTTTTTCTTCTACAATAGTTTCGTGCAACTAAACTATTCGCTCACGCGCCATTGATTACACAGATACTCGATCTCGTCAAGGTGTTTTTGAAGGTTATGGGATGCTATGTCGGGGTCTGGGTGGGATGACAAGACTGCAGTGTCATCTGCAAATGTGGCCAAGAAGGTATTGGGAGTAGAGGGGACATCAGCGGTGTATAGGTTATAGAGGATTGGCCCAGGACACTGCCCTGTGGAACTCCTGCATTTATGGGATAGTAGTTAGAGTATTCTAAACCACAGCGGACTTGGAAGAAGCTGTTTGAAAGGTTGGACTGTAAGACTAGGAAAAGGGTCTGTGGTAAATATCTTTTGAGCTTGTAGAGCAAACCTGCGTACCAAACCCTGTCAAAAGCTTGAGCTATGTCAAGAAAGGCAGCAGTGCAATACTGTTTGGTTTCAAGGGCTGAGGAGATGTGATCAACAACGCGAAGGCCTTGTTGAGCAGTGGAATGTCGTTGGCGGAAACCAAACTGGTGTGTGGGAAAAAGGTTTTTGGATTCAACAATGGGAAGTAGACGTTTTAGTAGGAGTTTTTTGAGAGGATAGGGAGTAGCTAATTGGATTGGTAGGCTAGTTGGATTGATCGTAATATATAAGGATTATAACTATCTACTTGGTAATTATGGTTCGGTTGATTATAATATGGTTGTTGTGCTTGTTGCCTCCGATTACTAAGATTATATTGCCTGCTATAATTCGGTTGGTAATTCCTTCGGTTATTTTCGTATTTCTTATCTCTATAATCCGTTCCATATATCCTCTGGACAATATGAAATGCCTCATTCCTCAATATACTGTCTATGTCCTGTAAAGTTTGAAATTTTAAATGGTAAATAAAATCAGTAAGCGTAGGGTATATGTTATGTACCGCGTAGTGACTAATTTGTTTGTAGTAGAATTTCATCTCGTCGTCTTTGCTTATAACATTTGAATCCGCATACGTTCGCACGATTAGATCACATCTTTTTTTGGTCAGTCTAGAAATGTATAATAGCGGGTTTTCATTATTTACTGGTTTTGTCTCAAGTATTTCGGCTATTAATTGTTCCCTAGATCTGGAATCTTGATATTTTCTCTTTCAAAAATTGAACAATTCTTCTATTGATCGAAAATGCTTGTGGAATGTCGCCGTTCCCGCGTCCCCTTCAAGCTTTTGCGTTGTTTTCATTGTTATTTTCGCGTCGTTAACCTTGTGATATGCATTATCCGCTTTGCAGTACAAATTATACAGAAATTGCACTCCTGTTATAAATAAATGGGGTCGAAAGATCATAAAAAAATGTGGGCTGAGTTAGGTATTAATATATCAGTAACTTCCTGAGTAATGTTGTTTCTTCAGAAGCGGATCCTCGATGATCGGTCTTCGAAGAGGTTTCGCCACTACTCTGATCCAGAAAAGGTTCTTCGATGAACGTTTTCACTAAGTTACCCTCAGGTTCCTGTTCGTCGGGCGCCAATTAAATAATCTCTCGACGTTAATCAGTTTTTAAAAAAATCACTTTATTTCAGAGATCAAAACAAGGTTTATATCAAGACTTGTCTACATATGGACGAGTCAAAAATAACTTTATAACAAAACAAAAGATAAGAATAAGAAGGAGATACGAGTTGAACAAGAGTAAGAGTAGTAAGAATAGGATTAAGTCACACTCCAAGAGCCTATATATAGGAGAGGAATGTGGATTTGCAATGTTTGGGTTTAGGATTAGTTAAGGGGCCTTAATTATATACATCTGTCCTCGGAAAATCAATTGAATACACTCAATATCCTCTATATGTCATATATAATTGAGATTGCGTAAATCAAATTAATTAGTTTCAATGCGCGGAGGGTGAGGCTTTACGTTAAAACAGGTAACAATAGTGGTCACATTCGGTAGCATGTATGCAAGTCTAAATATACATTACAATAGTGACAGCACACAGTAGTGACAAATGACAGCCTACATATAATCAAAGATTTCTACGTCCTCGGCATTAATATGTCCATTCATATTAGTTTCTGTAATATGTATCGTATAAGGACCCTAAATTGTGAGATGCGTCTCGCTTCAATTTTAATTTTATGTTTACAGATCCGATAATTGTCACATAATTAAAAATTATAAATTCTTATGTACACATTAATGAAAATAATAATATGGTTTATATTTATAAATTAGCTGGCTATTATCAGAATGGGGCCATCATTGTGTCAAGCTCTGCAACCCCGGTATTTTTCCCTCGCAACTCCGGAGATTGATACGTCAACTCAACCCCTGACAAATGTTTAGCTCACCCCTTTCTACCAGCACCCCTTCCATATGCCTTTCCAATAGAGCCATTTCGAACAATATAAGATAAAAACAAAAACAATTAGATTTTTTCTCCATTCGTTCAAAGATTATTTTGTTTGGTAACCTAAATAAGCTTTCATAAACTGTAAAATAAATATAGTTTTAGAAGATATATACAAATAAAATGGGTTAAAAAGTAATAGGACGATATGGAGAGATGAAAGAGTCTTGGCTTTAGTAGTCCAATACTTCATTATATTTGTTAAGCCAACCTCACCATAAAAGTTGTTTTTCAAAGAATATTATATAGCTCAAATGTTGGCTAAAAAAAAAATCTATGTCTAATAAACACATGTTTTTGTATTATCTTTCAATTGTATTTATATTGGTTTGTAAGTTACGGTCTCTAATGGATAATCAACTTTAATCGAAACTTTAAATTTTGAATATCTTCTTGGCTAGGACTCGAGAAATCTTCTCGCTAGCAAAAACGGGCCCAAATCCGTTCAAGGCCTGTTTATATGTTTCTTACACCACTTAGTGCACTGGGTCCCATCCTATACACCGCTGATGTCCCCTCTACCCCCAATACCTTCTCAGCCACATTTGCAGATGACACTGCATTCCTGTCATCACACCCAGACCCCGATATAGCATCCAATAACCTTCTAAAACACCTTGAGATCGGGTATTGGTGTAACCAATGGCGGATCAAAGTTATAAATATACTCTCAATAGAAAATAAATGACTGATCTACAGAGTTGTACCTAAGCCAATCTGGACATACGGAATAGAGCTATGGGGGACAGCTAAAAAGTCGAACATCAAGCGCATCTAATCCTTTCAATCGAAAGTCCTGAGAACAATAAGTAAATGCCCTTTATAATGGTCTTAATACACCCTACATTCTTGGATGCATCCCTTTCAAGTTCATGAAATTCCATAGTAACCCATCCAACCACCCTAACATTACACTGCGCCACTCATCCCTATAATCCTCCTCGGAAACTAAAACGGCAGTTTCCTCGTGACAATTGGAATTCTGGCAATGACCAGTTTCTCTAGTCTTTTCTCGAGTGTCTGTGGCTCTCGCGTTCTTGGCCAGCCTCCTCTGGCTCGTATCTAGTGACGCGGCTGACGGAGAAGCTTGGGGGACATCCCAAGACTATGCTCCTTCTTTGGCACGCGAGGGAGGTGACAACCATGTTGATTTGGGCGGTCACTGGTTTGTTTGTAAATGAGCGAGTGAATGAAAATTATAAATATGATATGAATGAGAACATTTATCACAATTACTTATTACCCTATAAAGGCAGATTTTATTTTTATAACAATAAAGATGCTGTTGATCTCATACATATCGTTATTGAGTTATAATTCTTGTTTGTTTAAGAAAAAAAAAGGTGTTTCAAAATTGTGTAAGTATATTAAATGTGTCTATCAATGACACAAAGTGAGGTTATTGCTACGAAAATAATTGAGAAGTAAAGCATGAACAGTTGAGGGTTCAAGACGCTATTGGGAGTATGGAGGAAGAGAAGTGCATAGTAATTCTCTTTAATGTTAATGTTTAAAAATGTTTTTATCCTGTCAAATTAGCTTAGTTCATTGCCTCTGAGCATTTAACAGTGAACTTATTTTATAGCTCAACTTTATGCACCGACTTATAATTTTTTAATAGCTAACAGAGATTTCTGACGGGCTAGATCCGCAGATTCTCGGCTTCTTATTGCCCACTAACGTAGAGCCTGTGTTTGTCAGATTTCCTTTTCAAATCCGCCAGGGTTTAGGTCCCTTTGTGTATGGAGTAAATCTCCAGTCCCAGGACTAAGGTGCATAATGGAAAGTCCAGAGAGAGAGACCGTGCCCCGTGTTTCAGGGTTGCAGATCACTCCATTATGGTCAGTGAAGTTTTGGTTTCTATCATGTTGTGGAATAGATTTCTGATATATGAACGAAAGGCACAGGATCATGGCTAAAAAAAAATAAATGGTGGGTTTATTGATATATATGAACTGTTAAAATTAGAAATATCTTAATTTTGGGGCAACGAAGCAAATGAATAAATTTTATTCTGTCTAATGAAAAAGAAATAAGACTTAAAAAAAAAAATCAATTGAAGGAATGAAGTTTTAACTGGCATTCTAATACAAAAAAATAATAAATACAAAAATGAAACGTAATTTAGATAATAATTGCTCTGCATCTTACCCATACTTTCACACCTCACCTTTCTCATCAAAGCCATACTCACAGCACAACTGTGGAAGATTTCCTCACTTTACCTATTCCTCTCTCTCTTCCACCAAAAGCCGTTAATCCCTCTGAGGTCAAATACCTTCTGAAAAACTTACCTTACCGAAAATCCCCTGGATATGATCTCCTTACTCCTCAAATTCTCAAACAACTTCCTCCTAAAGCCATAATCTTCCTAACCTATATATATAATTGCATTATCCGAACGACGCACTTTCCACTCCTCTGGAAACATTCCATTATTGTCCTATTCGCCAAACCTGGTAAACCACCCAATGACGCCTCATCTTACCGTCCAATTAGCCTACTCCCTATCCTCTCAAAAATATTTGAGAAACTCCTACTAAAACGTCTACTTCCAATTGTTGAATCCAAAAACCTTTTTCCCACAGACCAGTTTGGTTTCCGAAAACGGCATTGCACTGCACAACAAGGTCTTCGCGTTGTTGATCACATCTCCTCAGCTCTTGAAACCAAACAGTATTGCACTGCTGCCTTTCTTGATATAGCTCAAGCTTTTGACAGGGTTTGGTACGCAGGTTTGCTCTACAAGCTCAAAAGATATTTACCACAGACTCCTTTCCTAATCCTACAGTCCTACCTTTCAAATCGCTTCTTCCAAGTCCGCTGTGGTTTAGAATACTCTAACTACTATCCCATGAATGCAGGAGTTCCACAGGACAGTGTCCTGGGCCCCATCCTCTATAACCTGTACACCGCTGATGTCCCCTCTACTCCCAATACCTTCTTGGCCACATTTGCAGATGACACTGCAGTCTTGTCATCCCACGCAGACCCCGACATAGCATCCCATAACCTTCAAAAACACCTTGACGAGATCGAGTATTGGTGCAATCAATGGCGGATCAAAGTTAATGAAGCAAAATGCTCCCACATTACCTTCACCCTTTGTCGCAAGACTTGTCCACTAGTTTATTTTAATTCTATTCCTCTCCCTGTATCCGAGACAGTACGGTACTTAGGCTTCCATCTTGACAAACGACTGACCTGGAACCCACATACGAGACTAAAAAGACAAGAACTAAACAGACGCTTTGGACAACTGTACAGACTACTTCAAAGGACATCCCATCTCTCAATAGAAAATAAACTACTAATCTACAAAGTTATACTTAAACCAATCTGGACATACGGAATAGAGCTATGGGGGACAGCAAAAAAGTCGAACATCAAGCGTATCCAATCCTTTCAATCCAAAGTCCTAAGAACAATAGTAAATGCCCTTATTATGTCAGCAACAAAACCCTTCATAACGATCTTAATATACCCTACATTCTAGAACTCATCCCTTCCAAGTTTATGAAATTCCACAGTAGCCTTTCCAACCACCCTAATCCTGTAGCACAGTCATTGCACTGCGCCACTCATCCCTATAATCCTCCTCGGAGACTGAAACGGCAGTGACCTCGTGACCTGCTATAAACGCGTTACAGTGGGAGTCCTGGCAATGGCCAGTTTCTCCAATCATGTCCTATTGTATGAATGAGCGAGTGAGTGATGCTGTAAATATGGTATGAATGAGATCATTTATCTGTATTATTATTGCCTTATAAAAGGCAGATTGTAATTATTGCACAATAAAGATTGTTATTAAATTAAAAAAAAAAATTTAGATAATAAAATAGGTATTACACAATATTAGATTTAGGAAAATATATTAGCGGTCACTTTTTTGTAAATTATACGTAAATGAATAAATAGATAAATTGAAAGATAGTTAAAATGTTATTAGTCCACAAAATATTAAATATAAACTATTATTTTCTAAATATACGTATGATCCCAAAAATAATTAATTAATAGATAAAACTTTAAATCTAACATAGATGTTTGTTTTTTTTCAAGAAACAGGGAATTCTTGAGGGAGGTAAAAATTGCATAAGCACAAAGTGACAAGCAAGCACAATGTAACAGTGTTAACGGGCAAGGACTTTCCAGCACCACGAAGATAAGCTGCCTCGTAGTTGCATATTCCTCAATCAAGGCGTAACCGGAAACAGTGTCGCTTCCCTTTTGTTCATTATTTTGGCTTTTACAAAAATAGTATAAAATGTAACAAAAGATAACCAATTAAAAAATCGAAATATCATTAGTTCCAATTTGAAACGGCTATAAGTTTCTACAAGCAGTAGACTAAAAATATTCCTGAAATGAAGTAGAAGTAATTTTAGAAACTTGTTGTATATCAAACTATTGTAGACTAACGGTGAGCTCTATGTAAATGATTTCAGATAAAAGAAATTTGACATTTATTTGAATAGGATGAATAGCCATACATTGAGAGTTTTACGAAATTATCTGAATGAAGAAACTATGAAAAACATTCTCCTCGAATAGAAAGAAAAAACATTTTACAAATATTATAAGAATCCTCGAGGACAGTAAATAAATTAAACATTATTCAAAAATACAAATTACATGCCAACAACCTCATTAAAAATTTATTGACGACGAAGGGATAGGTCATAAGGGTCTATCTGTTTGTCCACGAGAGCGGTCATAAAATGATCCAATAAATCTGAATGCGTCATCATAGGTTTTTGGTTAAGATAAAACAAATGAGATGTACGGACAAAAGAAATCTATTGTGATTAACCTAGATCTCATTTAAATTTCAGCTCTGAAAATATTTACCCTTTAAGGTTCTCATTTTCCTCATCTTTATGAATTATCAAAAATTAAAAAAATAAATAACTTTTAATGCAAGGAGTATAATTATTCTTGACTAGATTTTTATTTGTCCCGTCTAAAGGAACTCACAGGGAATGAGGTTTAGCACAAAAACAAGCACTTAACAGCTAAAAATAACTAAAAGCAGATCTTGGGTAACACCGAATGAATAAAAAAAGGGGCAAGTGACTACCCGTTTGAGAATAGGATATACTAAGCACACCAATCTCTATCACCTTTTCACCTCGATGGACTCTCAGGTGCGATAACGCACAGTGCCGTCAATTCCAAACTATTTGACAGGAGCAATGACCACTATCAAATTCCATGACAACTCACAGAGCTTCCATCAACAGACTTAAATAGATAATGTGATCGTGACTGGTAATAAAAACTAATAATACAAAAGCATGCTGTGTCGATAGTTATATAATGCTAAGAATATTGTAATGATAATATTATATATAATGCTAAAAGTAGAAGGGAGTTGAACAGAACTGTATGCCTGCCTGACTGATATTTTTAAGTAAGCACCCTCATTCCTTCAAAGACCTCCATCCCAATTCTCGGAACTACCCTTCTCTTATACACTTATGTCTCAGCTTTCACACACTTTTAGGACACTCGTCCCTAAACATCCCAACTATAATGTAGTAACATAACCCTTAATATTTGTATATACCAGTGTTTTGCTTGTACTCCATAATAAAGCTTTTCTTTATTTTATTTTAAAAGACTCTCCTCTACAAAGATTATTTAACTCATGATCTTCGGTTACTCAACTCCATTACATTTCTTTATGTGGCAAGAGTCGTGTTTGTATTATACTTAGTGGAATCCATGATCTACGGGCTGGCATGCATAAAAAAGGCATTGGTATTGAAGCTGAAAAAGGACCAGGGCCGTCCAGTCAACCGCCTACATCGGGCGACTAAATGGCCCAGAAAGGTAGTTGGGTCGGTCTAATGGCTTACCCAGATACACTTACATCTTTGTGCGCCTCGGGGTATCATGCCTTCTCCGGCCAACTGTTTATCATAATCCATATCTTCAACAACTCATTCAAATGAAATGTTAATTTCGTCAAAGAGGGGAGGGGAAGAATAAGAACAAAAGCAACCGTTACACTGCATACAGAACATCCAATATCCTCTTGAGAAAGATTCACCGCTTCTTCAACGACACTTTTACAAGTGAGGTGTCTAGCATCAACCTTTATACAGCTTTCATCAACACCTTCACAACTAATTTTTTTTATAGGAGCGAAAACTTTCACGATTGCACTATTTCTTTTTCGTTTTTTTTTCTATCAACCTCTCAACAGAAAGAGCTCGAATTTTTTTTGCATACCATTTTACAGGGGATAGAACTCGTGATATGTCTTTCTACACTGAGAGGCCACCCTGCCGTATTTGTACTGATTTTCAATCGATCCAAATAAATAATTTTAGAGTAAATAACAGACAATATGAAACATATTAGGAATATTAAAAGCATAAATTAAATAAAAACCAGTATTATTTAAAAAAATGTATTAAGTAATTTTAAATTAACAAGCGGGCTTTTTCCGGCTCTTGGGTTTATCACGGCTTACATTCTGGATACTTTCGTGTTCTTGCGTCAAGGCAACCCTTAACCCCTGAAGCGAATCTGGTAAGGTTAGACATATCTTTATTCATCCTGACAACTCAATCCATTGGGTATATCTATACAGATATACAGGTATATCTATATAATCTACATAGATCTAGACTACAGTCCAGTCAATCGGGAAACAATTATTGCTGTGCATAAACGAAAATTCATCTTCAACGTAGGGTGCAAATTGGACAACAGCCTCGGAAAGAATGTCCTCTATGTAGCCAGCAGCTGTTGGAGACCCTCTTAAGAATTAATTCCTTCCATTTCTTCTTCAGTTGGGATTCTCAAACTCATCCCTCCCAAGTTCATGAAAATCCTTAGTAACCTATCCAACCACCCTAATCCCAGGTATGGGCAACCTTTGACATGTTATGGGCCAAACTTTAGTGTGCAAATACGTTCGCGGGCCGCGTTTAAAAGTAGTGCATTTTAAAGTAGTGTTCATAATTTTTAGCGATAGATATCAGTCAGCCATGAAATAATACGACAATGTTATTACAACACAATTTATTAAAATAACAAAATGAAATGAAAAAATAGGTACCTACAGCATTAAATTAAATCGTTAAATTTAGAATTGTTACAAACTACGAAAGTTAAATAGCGACACCGAAATCAATGAGAAACTTGAGCTTGAATTTGGGAAACTAATTCATCGATGTTTGGATTAATTCCACTGGTACAAAGACGTAAAGAATTTTCCAAATTATCGTCAGTCAGCCTTGTACGATGTTTTGATTTATTAACTTTCATCAATGAAAAGAACTGTTCGCATTTATAAGTACTGCCAAACGCACAAATCAATCTTCTTGCAAATTTTCTAAGCTGCGGAAAATGGTCTTCTTCGAGGTATTTTTTGTAGAAATCGCACAACTCCACGTCTTCAAATTTAGATTTTAGGAGTGAGTTTTCTTGAATCTCGATCAACTCCATTTGCAAGTGTATTGGAGCATTTTATACATTACTTTTTGTTGGAGTAGCAAATAAATTGAAACAGTCTTCCATGTGTTTGAAATCGCTAAATCTGATCGAAAATTGCTCCGACAGTAACTTGAGTTCTTCAGCATATTGAGCGTAAGCAATATTTTCATACGCAGAGAGCGTGGTGAAATGGTAACTGTTACCAGACAGCATATGTGCCTCCCACAAGCGGATTTTGTTCTGAAACGCTTTCAAATGGCTGTACAAATCATTTACTAACTGTCCTTGTTTTTGAAGTTTCAAATTTAAATCATTCAAATGGCCTGTAAGGTCGACAAGAAATGCTAAGTCACATATCCATTTTGCGTCACTCAATTCAGATAGTGGTTTATCTTTTATTTGCATAAATTCTGCTATCTCATTTCTAAGCTCGTAAAACCGTTTCAGCATTTTCCCTTTGCTTAGCCATCTGACTTCACAATAATATGTTACGTCGTCATACTCGGCTGATATTTCATCCAAAAACGCCTTGAACTGACGATGGTTAAGCCCTCGGGATCGAATAAAATTGATGGTTTTTACTACCACATTCATAACATTCTGGAGTCGAATGGACTTAGAACACAAGTTCTGTTGGTGGATAATGCAATGAAGGACTATCAAACCATCTTTTTGCACATTTAATTCAGTTGCTTTTTCATTCAAAATTCCGATGAAACCTTTACGTAAGCCGACCATAGAAGGTGCACCATCTGTGCATACTCCAACTAATTTCGACCATGGCAAGCCAAAACTTGTGAATACCTTTTGAACTTCATTAAAAATGTCCTCTCCTGTAGTGGTTCCTTTTAGCGGCTGTAAAGCAAGCAATTCCTCAGTAATAGTGAATTCTTTATCAACACCTCGAATAAATATAGCCAGTTGAGCTATGTCAGACAAATCGGTGCTCTCGTCTAATGCTATGGAAAATGATTCAATACCAGTCATACGGCCAGTCAATGTTGTTTTTATATCATTAGCCATCATTTCTATACGTCGTACAACGGTTCGTCTTGACAAACTAATTTTTTCAAATTCATTTTTCTTTTCAGGACACAAAACACTGCAAACTTCTGACATACACTCCTTGATAAATTCTCCTTCGGCAAATGGTTTCAATGACTTTGCCAATTTTGAACTAACTATAAAACTAGCTTTCACAACATTATCAAGTTGTGTTCTTTGTCTATGAAATATTTGCTGCTGTTTTTCCAAATTTGCGGTAAGTTTCTGGATTTTGTCTTTTCTTATTTGTCCTGTCAGTGAGAGCAGCGTAGGATGCTTAGTTGAGTAATGCCTCTTTATATTGAATTCTTTCATCACCGAAATGGATTCATTACACATCAAACAAATAGGCTTACCATTGTGCAAGATAAAGAAGAATTCTTCAGTCCATTTTTCTTGAAACTGGCGACCCTCTGCATCTACTTTTCGTTTCCTTCCACCAGACATCATTTTCATTTACTTATCGTTCGATAAACTTAATAAGAAAATAGGTATAATTAGTAAGCACTCAAGATGCACACAAAGTCACAAAGCAAACTTATCACCACGGTAGCTCGAATAGGACTGAACTAAGTTCCGGCCATCCACCCGCTTATATAGGCAAAATGAAGGAATGATCTAGAATCGTCTAGTGTAGAACAATACAATTGCGAAGCAATAATCCTTTGTTGCGCCGCCAGTGTGGCGGCAAACATCAATGGCTTTGAACTTTGATGTTTGCCGCCTCACTCTTTGATGATCACCGCCACTCGGCTTGCTCGCTCACTTGATTCCATGAGTATGAGTAAGTAGTGTATTTTTTTTTTTTAAATTGGGTTTTTCAAAATGTCTCGCGGGCCGGATCAAATCTTACAGCGGGCCGGATCCGGCCCGCGGGCCGGCTGTTGCCCACATACGCCCTAGCACAATCATTGCACTGCACCACTCATCCCTATAATCCTCCTCGGAGACTAAACGGCAGTGGCCTCGTGACCTGCTGTAAATGCGTGTGGGATAAAGTGGGAGACCTGGCAGTGGCCAGCTTCTCCAATCATGTCCTGAGCGTATGTGGCTCTAGCGCTCTTGGTCAGCCTCCGATGACTCGTATCCGGTGATGAGCTGACGGAGGAGAGTGGGGGACTTCCCAAGACTCCGGTTCCTCTTTCCCATGCGAGGGAGGTGACAACCATGCGGATTTGAGAGGTGTCTCGACTGTTTGTAAATACGGTGTGAATGAAAACATTCATCACAATTACTTATTGCCCAATGAGGTAGATTGTAATATGATCATAATAAAGTTGTTAATTTTATGCTTGTTATACTAAAAGTGTAACTGTGTCAAATGTAGTGCAAGCAGCATAAATACTAGAAAATTTATTATTCTAAAAATAATATACAAATGAACAGTGTAGTTTTAACTGCTCATGAGCGAAAAACATTAGTAGAAAACGAAGAAAATAATCGAACCACTCCTGGTAATCATAGTGCATACAATTTATTATTATCGTCATATCTGAAACAAATGATAATTGATAAATAATTTTTAAGCTTTTTATAAAACAGCCTTGTTTTGGGTATCAGTTCTTATATCTGTTCACTTCTGTTTTAGCACTTTGTCCGTAATAGTATCGGCAATTTCATACCATTGGACTCCCAAATCAGGAAATGAATATGTTCTCCTTAAACAAAATATTCTCACAACCACTTATTTATCTTATTCGGATGGATTTTGTCATGAAGAGGACGGGGCCCACTTTTACAGGCCAGTAATACGTTACCGAAGCTAAGTGTAATTAATTCACAGTGCACTTGATCATAACTTTTTATGATCACAGAATGGTATTAATTCAGGCTATTTCCTTCTTGAGGTAACATTGTCCTAAGAGCGACGTAAAGGCCAAAATAAAACCCTAATAACTAAATGTGAAACAATAAAATGTGTGGGGTATATTCCTAAACTAGCAGAATTTTACAGGCTTTTCGCTAAAGGCTTCTGACAATTTCATCAATAAAGCGGACAGCAAAAACACCGGTAGTAAGAGTAATAGAGCTTTAGTGCTTTCTTTACTCGAGCCAACATTTATTATTAAAGTTTTAGCAAGAGGTAGTTTTAGCAAGGGTGCATTTGGGGCATGTACAGCATGGCCAGCCACCCCTTGCTTACTTGCCAATTCTGCATTCCCATATCCGTGGAACAGTTGTATCTTTTCTTTTAATTGAGTTATTGTGTCTTGGGCAAAAATTAACGAGCGTAATCAGGGGTAGCAAAAAGGAAGTGCCCGATTCTCTTTCGTCTTTTTGTTCAACGATTTCGGTCGTGAAAATTATTCCATTATTCTGAAATTTGAAAAGTAGCTCCTTCAACATCTGTATGTGTTTTAGGTACACAATAAGATGGACTATAAACCAAAATTTGAATATACAATGTTGGTAATTCACTAGGAACTATATTCTAGTTATCTGTACAGAGCATGTAGCTGTATATATTTTTTTCACAATCTTACTACGTCCGTTATATTTGTGAAGTTGTGTTTAAGTGTTTATAGACGTTTTCCTTCTTTTACTAACGTCTACCCTGATGAGGCATCGGACATCGAAAATCTAAATGGAAAGATAGCTACTTGACTGCATAGAATCTTTGAAAGAATAAAATTTACTAAACCAAAATTATCCTAAAAATAATTAAGTCATACATCAAACCATTATCTGAAAAAAATTTAAATATTTTTCAAAGTTTATTCTTGTATTCTAAGCGCTTGTCTGTAAAGTGCTTAAGGCAACTGCTTGTAGACCGGGGGTTTTTATACAAATTAGGATTATTTAACGATTAAGAAGTAGCCATAAATGCCAAGTGAGCTTCTAAGAAAATGACGCAGGGTTTTCTACTCAAAATCTGACTAATTGATATTGTTCTTTCAATGTCTAGGTTCTTTATTTCATTTATTAAAGTTAATGGAGTGACCATCAAGAGTAATCTATTTTACGCATCACAGCCTAAGCTACACTTTATTAAAGCCTCAATAGTTTTAATGGTAGTATTATAAACAGATTGCAATTAGGAGCTTATGCGAAAAATTCGCATGTGAAAGCTTTTAAATCTTCAATTTTTCCCCTTTCCAATAGCCATAACCTTTGTAAGCCACATTGTACCAAATTCCATCGGCAAATCATATAGCTACCTCGCAGCAAAGGTCCAAATAACCAATTAAGTTAAAGTGTCGGGAAATGAATTTTATTAACCTTGTTGGATAAATTAGTTACCTGAAATATATCGGAATATTTTTTTTTTTAAATATATTGATATAACCTTTCAAATCTATTTATGAAAGTAGGTTTCTTTTGTTGAATTTCGTTAGTGACATTCGCAGTTTTTCATTTTGAGGGCACTGATTGTTTTTAGTTGAAAAATATACTACATAAGTACTCTGCATAACTACGTAACTGTATAATTACATTACTCTGTGTGAATGAAAAATGTAAGTATGCTGATTATTATTATATTCCAAGGAAGTGCTTGAAAAAAAGCTATAAAAAAACGTTTAATCAGTGATTATTTGGGTTTTTTTGCTGGTGGGTGCAATAATTTGTAAATAAAAATAAATATCTTTTATTATCATATTATGCAAGTTATGAAATAAAATATCTCAACGATCTGATCAATATCTAATATCAGACTTTAGGGGATTGTTATTACAAAAAGTCTACAAAATCGTTTTCGCAACCGGTGCGATACAAAACGGTAAATAACTTTTGAAAGCATCTATATTAAAGAAAATTTAATTCTTTTAAATCTTTGCGGTACAACGGTTACAATCTAAATCTTCTGAATAATGTTACGTACTATTTTTCTATGGGTTACAGATTGAGGTAGTCATTGTAGTATTTTTTTTTAATATATTTTCAACGACTGTGCGGCGTCGTATTGCGGTGAGGCGCCTACCCATGCCGCAAGGGGCAAAGTCCGTTTTAGCTCGCAACAATTCGGGGTAGTTCGTATTTTGACAATGTAGAGGCTGTGCAGAGAAAATACCACCAGTTCTGGGAAAATTCGGGTATAAAGGGCATTTTATACTCCAAACAGCAAGTCAACACTTTTAGTTTGGTCAGTATCTGTAAGAACTTGTGGTTAGTGACTCACATTGAACACTCTCTTCCAAGAATAAATTACCACTCCTAGAACATCCTGTCCATTTTCAGACACGCCGATAATAGCACAAATAGTCGATCCGAGTATCTGTAGCCTACCTTTATTTCTATTTTTTATTATTTAAATATTTCATAATTTATTTTGATGCAATGGATGTAAAAAAACAATTTAACTAGATACTTATGGGACTGTTTCTTCAACAGTTTATAATAAAATAGATTTGGAGAAAAAATACGTTTTCCTGTTAAGCCATCGGGTTACCAAAAGTCGCCTTTTTGACAGATAAAAACATTGCAAATGGCTAAACTAAAAACCTAAACCTATTAAAGTACTTATCATAGTTATAGCCTTTCGAGCTCTGACTAGGGAAAGCTAATGGCAGTTTTCCTTGACATTACTGGCCTTTGCTAAAAACAAAAAAAAAAAATAACTCATATAATTTCCTTATTATTATAGTGTTTTTAAAAGGATAATATTGACTAATGGGCTATTCCCTTGGCAGACATCGCATTTAGTAAATCATTTTTAGTGGGCTGCATTCTAAATGAATATTATTCTCTTTCTGGCACACCAGGGATTATTCAGATACACTAGGGATAACTAATTACCGGTTGAGGGATAAGCCAAGGAGAGAAGGGGAGGTTGGGGTAATTTTAAGCAATCAAGGGGGGTTTTGAGCGAGTTAGAAAATTGTCGGGGTTGGGGTGATGTGGTGAAATATCGGCCAGTTGGGCATCAATCTCCGATGTCTCTCCCAGCCCAAATTATCACATAAGTTACCTCTGACAAATTCCGTTAGGGAAAAATCCCTGCCAATATTTCAATACTTCCTGACGAAAGCCCTATTTGCTCCTCGTTTCAATTCAACCAGCAACAAAACGTTTGCCTCCACCAGCCTTCTGACAACTAACAACTGTTCTGTCAAACACAGTGTTAGGAGCGTCCACCGGGGGACGTCTCGTTGCCAAGCCATTGCTCGGCGAGTTGACCTTTGCTAGTGGCCTAGTCGGTGGGCAGCTTAATTTGTATTTGTTTATTAACCTTGTAGCGACCGCTAACTACATAAGTTAAATCACCCTATACTCTAGTGCATATATATTGTAAGCAAAAGTACAATAACATGAACTAAATGTCTTATAATTAAATGTAAATCATTGTAAAAGGTTAGGCAATAAAACGCGGAAGCCGGAACAGTCATAAACGGAAAGGGTCGCCAGCTGGCAGTCATAAACAGTCAGGTACCCACCGGCCTAAGAGCCAGGTGTCATACCACGAGTCATAAACAGTCATAAACATGAAAGGGTCACTACCTGGCAGTCATAAACAGTCATAAACTTAGCGACCCTTTTAGGCCCTCTCTACCGGTCACGCGCCTCGTTACAGGTGAGCGCGGGAACCACCGCCGAATTAGACCCTCGCAGCCTCCCGGCAGGGAGTAGGGACAATATTTGAATGGATCCCTTCCAATGATATACTAGTTCAGTGAGGCAAGGACAGGGAACTCTACTGGGAAGTTCGTGTAGGCCGGACTGAAGGTAGCAATGACAGGAGAGAGTGGTGCCAACTTAAATCAAAAATGCCAAAATTACATATATAGACAGATTATTCCTGCGTGAAATGAATGAGAGAGCTATTTATTTCGGCCAATCATATGATCGTTTATTTTAGCCAGGGGCTACTACGCCCGCACCCCTAGTGAACTCTTGCGATGTCGGGATCGTAATCTTGTACCATCTCTCTATACTGACGCAGAAGATTTATTGATAGTATATGCAAAGCTAGGCGGGTTTTCCGTGAAGAGGGTAACTTCTATTTGTCTGTGACACCAACGGGCTTGGATAAAAAAATAATATAAAACTCGATACTACTCATAAGGCTACTAATTGATATACTTAGGACTAGCAAAAAACTCTTAGCATGATGAATCAGCCTACCTAAGTGTTTATGTTTAAAATAGCAAAAATAATTATACTTTTATCTAACTGAAATTTTAATGGCATATTCAACAAGACCTCACACTATGCTTATTATTCCTAGGTTTAACTACAATAGCGAAAGTATCAAACTAAAACGACGAGCTTTCACTAAGTTTTAATTTTCCGACGACAAGGTCACCATTGCCCATGGGGTGAGAAATTCCAGGAGCCTTCCTGATAATTCTCACCCCATGTGCAATAGTGACCCGGCTTGACGGTACTTTAAAAGCTATAAAATGTAAGAGTTTGTTGCCATAGTGTACACTAGTTTTTAAGTTATAAGTTCCAGCAATGTAGAGGAGGTACTAAATGGCAGATAGAGAGGCTTACGGGGAGGGAGGGGGGCCAGTAAACAGTTTCAAGAGCTAGTGAACTTTTGGCAAAGAATTATATGCAAAATAAAATAGTTAAATTGGGGGAGTCCCGCTTCTTCCAGACTGTTCTCTCTTTGGCCAACAACGATTACTAATAGTGGAGATTAACCACTACAAAAATTGGTGAAATAAATCATATTTTAGTTTCTATATAGATATAATAAATAGATAAAAATATTTTATTTAATGCAGGAAAGTAATAAGACAATCGATCCTTTGATCTAAATAATAAATAATAGGCTTTACAATTAAATATAGAAATATTTATGCAGGCTGCCGATTGTACTCTGTTTCCAGCTCTATGATTTCGGTTCTTAGAGAAGGTGCGGAATTCGAAAAGTTTGTAGGTACCAAGCCAGTGACTCACTCAGCTATAGAAATTGTCTATTTTGGATTCAGAAAACGTCCTATTTGTTGATAACGAGAACACAGTCAGAAGAACCTCAATCCAGCGGCTGCAACTGAGGGTAGAGAAATGTCCCTGACGTGAATACAGATAAGACAATGAATGCCGCTCCACCTTTCCGCTCCTAACTTTCCGCCAAGGTCAAAAATTATCAAAACAGAACTCATAAACTTCTTTAAAATATATGAGGATGTTGAAGAAGTAATTGTGTCCCATTTCAGTAAGTTACATAAAAATAACCATATGTCCCCGCTAAATTTACTTTCAGTGTAATAAATATAATTTCTTCTCTTATTTCATTAATTTTGTTATGGTTTGTCGGGTCGTCGCTAGGGAGGTGCCTGATCACCCTAGCCCTGGTGACAAGGGCGGATTGTTCGAGTTTATAACATGGACAATCGTTCCATGACGGCGTTACTATCTGACTCCATTTTTATGATAGGTATGTGCCCCGGCACTATGTTCAAGAGAAGAGATACAGAGGTTTCATAAAGAATTAGTCAAGTTTTCAGAGTTCGAGCGGAAACCAAGCAAGCGTCACCGAGTAAAGGTCGCCTTTAAAGGAGACTCGCGAGAGCCTCACAAGGAGACTCGCGAGGAGACTGACGAGGAGACTAAGAGACTGACTAACAGGGCCAGTAGCCCTACCTTAAGTAGCCTCTAAAGGGTTTTTAACTTTATAACTGTTGATGACTGCCAGCTGGTGACCCTTTCATGTTTATGACTGCCAGCTTTTTATCACGTTTATGACCCTTTCTCGTTTATGACGTTGGCATCCGCCTTTTATTGCTTAACACTTTTACAATGATTTACATTTGTTTATAATACATTTAGTTTATGTTATTTTACTTTTGCTTACAATATATATGCAATAGAGTATAGGGTGATTTATCTTATGTAGTTAGCGGTCGCTACATGGTTAAATTATATATATATATAATACCTATAATAATATATATATATATAAGACCTGGATTTTAGGTTTTCCTAAAGTAAATAAGTACTAACTTCGATTGCCTTCAGTAATCTTAGTTAATCATGTTTAATTCATATAATAAGTATAAATTGGCCACCGAGCTGGTTCGTATATTCGAGATGAGAAAGAGAAGGAAACTATTTCCCGGTCAGTTAACTGGAGATTCTCAGAAGACGCTGGGAGATCGGCGTGGACGCCCTGGCTATTTCACCCAGCCAAAGCATCGGATGACAACACCCAACCAATTATTTATATGTTGAATGGATTCCTTTAGAACCCAATAGGCAGAAAAGTTAAGGATAACGAGCTCAATTTAATCCATATTTTTAATAATAACTCTCGCGCTCTTGGTCAGCCTGCACTGGCTCGTATCCGGTGACGCAGCTGACGGAGGAGCGTGGGGGACTTCCCAAGACTCCGCTTCCTCTTTCGCATGCGGGGGAGGTGACAACCATCTGGATTTGGGGGGTCTCTGGGCTGTTTGTAAATAGTGTATGAGTGAGCGAGTGAATAAAACTGTAAATATGGCATGAATGAAAACAATTACTTATTGCCCAATGAGGCAGATTGTAATTTTATTATAATAAAGTTGTTGCTGTTGATTTTTAACAATAGTTTGTATAACTATTTTGTAAGCAATGAGTTCATTTTTTTATATTAACAATTAGTTTATCAATAAGTTTATTATACATAACCTTTTTATAGTGGATTAAGTTTTGATTATGTTAACCATTCCCAATTTCTTTTGTTACTTAATAAAGGTTTGTTTATAAACAACAATCACTGGACTGTTGTATTAACTAGTCGATTATAAAATTAAAAGTAAATTAATTCCACTATAATTATAGTGGTGGGGCCACTAGCTACTCCGAGCTTGATGTAGCCTTCAGGAAGTCTGTATCCAGGCACGATCGTCCATAAGGTCAGAGACTATTATCAGATGATCAATATGGAACCATTTTATTATTAAAACAAATCGACCTGACGGATGTCGTATGTTATTTTATTTACATGCAATTACGGCGAGGTGGCCGGTTTTTGTTAAGTGTATTAAGTAGAGACATTCTTTTTTTTTTTATCCAAAGTTCAACCATACGGACAACATAAACATTTGGTTCATCCATATTCATTTCTTTCTTTGACTTATAGCACTAAACCCTTTTAAATATCATTATGAATATAGTTAAAATTTAAATATAATTTAATAATAAATAAAGATTAAAGAACAGCAGCAACTGGCTGATGTCAGTGGTAGTCTGTTAGTGATGACGATTGGTGGTACAGTTTTAGGAGGTGTGGGCTCCACTGTGTCACCGGTGCCCCCTGCCAAATCACTAGACCCTGCAGTTTCTGTGTCTAAGATAAGTAATCCTGCTGGGATGTAGCTGTTACGGATAGGGGTCAAAAATTAGACACCAGGAGTATATGGAAACAATGGACATGTATCTGGAGGCTCTCAAAAGCCTATCCAAAGAGTGTGCTTTTAAGGCTGTGAGTGCTGAAATAAATATTGATGACAAGTAGCCTAAATCCAAGAAAATCCGCGAGTTCCTAAGCTCTCACCCAGGTTTTATCCAGGGATGCTACCCAAGATAATAAAAAACACTTCCTAGTGGTAGTGTATGATAATTCTCATTTAACTTTTTATTTTATTTTTTATTGGGCTATAATTACAATCTGCCTTTTATAAGGCAATAAATAATTAAGACAAACGCTCTCATTCATACCATATTTACAATTCATCATTCACTCGCTCATTCATACAATATTTACAGACAGCCCAGAGACCTCCCAAATCCACATGCGAAGAGAAAGCGGAGTCTTGGGAAGTCCCCCACGCTTCTCCGTCAGCCACGTCACCGGATACTAGCCAGTGGAGGCTGACCAAGAGCGCGAGAGCCACAGACGCTCAGGACATGATTGGGGTAACTGGCCATTGCCAGGACCACCGCTGTCACGCGTTTATAGCAGGTCACGAGGCCACTGCCGTTTCAGTCTCCGAGGAGGATTATAGGGATAAGTGGCGCAGTGCAATGACTGTGCTACAGGATTGGGTGGTTGTAAAGGCTACTGTGGAATTTCATAAACTTGGAAGTGATGAGTTCTAGAATGTAGGGTATATTAAGGTCGTTATGAAGGGTTTTGTTGCTGACATAATAAGGGGCATTTACTATTGTTCTCAGGACTTTTGATTGTAAGGATTGGATACGCTTGATGTTCGACTTTTTTGCTGTCCCTCATAGCTCTATTCCGTATATCCAGATTGGTTTAAGTATAACTTTGTAGATTAGTAGTTTATTTTCTATTGAGAGACGGGATGTCCTCTCATTTAACTAAATGTAAAATTTCATAATAGTAAACACTAAGTTCAGATCAACCTTATGAGCTGCATTAGATATATACAGAACAAATAACAGGATAGATAACATGTTTACAGCGAATTATATAGGATAATGCTAATGATTTTACTTTATATTTATTAAATATAATTTAATATATAAACATTATGTTATTTATTTTGTTGAATATTTTAGGCTCTTTCGAATGAAACATGCACATATGATAAAACTAATCATTGTTGTATTATATACAAATCAATTAATAATGAGTGCTAATCAGGCAAGCTGACAAGAATGTGATAAAAAAATATTTTTAAAAGAGTGTTTCAATCCAAGGGATAAAGATGCTTTTTAATTGGAAACACTTGCTAAAGTCAAAGAGAGAACTAATTAACACATTTCACTATCTCTTATTCACTGGGGAAACACTTGGTTAAATCGAGCATATATTATAAGCCGTGTTGTTAGACTTTTAAACGAAACATACAATGCAGTCAGAAGTTTAATGATTAATGAGTGGAAAAGTTAAATGCGTGTCCACTAAGTTAGGCCGGTGTCTGCCGCAATAAGTAAACGCTTAGTGGCTTAAAGACATCCCTTTAAAAACAACTTTAACAGGCGGCATATCTTCTTTCATCTCACCTAGCTCTCATTAAAAATTATCGCTCTCAAAATTTCTCACAGCCGGTGTGCGTATTTTGAAAAACATTAACTTTAAACAGGGATCAGAATAATTTTGTCTTCATTATTCATGCATTAGCTGGCCTAGAAGCAGCTAATATGTTATTAAAATGCTAATATATATCACTCATACAGTCAGACCTCAAGAAGTGCGACTGCTGCTTAATAGTATGTCTGTTTTAATAATAATACATCTCCTAATAGTTCGTAATTTTAAGTTATTTACTACCTCACAAATTGTAGGAAATGTTATTTCTTTTATACAGCAGTTCAAATATAACCTAGGTTTTTATCCTATAATGTCAAATATGCTCCAGTTTTAAAATGATACAAAAAAAACCCCAAAGAAGTTGTTTGAAAAAAAAAGGTCATAATCAAGTGAAGAAGTATCACACAATTAATTAGTTTCTCCCAAAAAAGAATTTTTATTGTTTAACTTCATTATTGTGCTAAAAGTACAATCTGCCTTATTAGGAAATATTATAGTAGTAGGATTTATAGCAGGCCACGAGGCCACTGCCATTTTTCTCCGAGGATGATTATAGGGATAAGTGGCGCAGTGCAATTACCGTGCTAGGGGATTAGGGTGGTTGGATAGGTAATTATGGAATTTCACGAACCTGGAAGGGATGAGTTCGAGAATGTAGGGTATATTAAGATCGTTATAAGAGATCCCCCCAAGTCCACATGTTTGTCACCTCCCTCGCATGCGAAGGAGGAAGTGGAGTCTTGGGAAGTCCCCAAAGGTCCTCCGTCACCGGATAGGTTACTATGGAATTTTATGAACTTGGAAGGGATGGGTTCAAGAATGTAGGGTATATTAAGATCATTATTAAGGGTTTTGTTGCTGACGTAATAAGGGGCATTTGCTATTGTTCTCAGGACTTTCAATTGAAAGGATTAGATACACTTGATGTTCGACTTTTTTGCTGCCCCTCATAGCTCTATACCAAAAAAGTAGGGAATACGCGATCAATATGACTTTTTTTTTGTAATAACAATCTACTAAAATTCATCAAATAATACTTATGATTAAAAATTATCAGGTTATCTATTATTCTATAACGTAAAACATGCAATGAAATAAATATAAAATAGGAACGACACCCATTGAAAAACTGTTGCTCCATTGGTAATTCATAATGCATAGTAACATTATCAGTGTTCATGTAAGCGTAAATGATTTTTTATTTAACTAAAAATTTGTTAAGAAATCTCGATCAGGACATGATTTGAGAAACTGGCCATTGCCAGGACTCCCACTGTCACGCGATTATAGCAGGTCACGAGGCCACTGCCGTTTCAGTCTCCGAGGAGGATTATAGCGATGAGTGGCGCAGTGCAATGACTGTGCTACAGGATTAGGGTGGTTGGAAAGGCTACTGTGGAATTTCATAAACTTGGAAGGGATGAGTTCTAGAATGTAGGGTATATTAAGGTCGTTATGAAGGGTTTTGTTGCTGACATAATAAGGGGCATTTACTATTGTTCTCAGGACTTTTGATTGAAAGGATTGGATACGCTTGATGTTCGACTTTTTTGCTGTCCCTCATAGCTCTATTCCGTATGTCCAAATTGGTTTAAGTATAACTTTGTAGATTAGTAGTTTATTTTCTATTGAGAGATGGGATGTCCTTTGAAGTAGTCTGTACAGTTGTCCAAAGCGTCTATTTCTTGTCTTTTTAGTCTCGTATGAGGGTTCCAGGTCAGTCGTTTGTCGAGATGGAAGCCTAAGTACCGTACTGTCTCGGATACAGGGAGAGGAATATAATTAAAATAAACTAGTGGACAATATTTGCGACAAAGGGTGAAGGTAATGTAAGAGCATATTGCTTCATTAACTTTGATCCACCATTGGTTGCACCAATACTCGATCTCGTCAAGGTATTTTTGAAGATTATGGGATGCTATGTCGGGGTCTGGGTGGGATGACAAGACTGCAGTGTCATCTTCAAATGTAGCCAAGAAGGTATTGGGAGTAGAGGGGACATCAGCGGTGTATAGGTTATAGAGGATGGGGCCCAGGACACTGCCCTGTGGAACTTCTGCATTTATGGGATAGTTGTTAGAATATTCTAAACCACAGCGGACTTGGAAGAAGCGGTTTGAAAGGTAGGACAGTAGGATTAGGAAAACGGTCTGTGGTATGGTACAATATCTTTTGAGCTTGTAGAGCAAACCTGCGTGCCAAACCCTGTCAAAAGCTTGAGCTATATCAAGAAAGGCAGCAGTGCAATACTGTTTGGTTTGAAGGGCTGAAGAGATGTGATCAACAACGCGAAGGCCTTGTTGAGCAGTGGAATGTCGTTGGCGAAAACCATACTGGTGTGTGGGAAAAAGGTTTTTGGATTCAACAATTGGAAGTAGAAGTTTTAGTTGGAGTTTCTCAAATATTTTTGAGAGGATAGGGAGTAGGCTAATTGGACGGTAAGAGGAGGCGTCATTGGGTGGTTTGCCGGGTTTGGCAAATAGGACAATAATGGAATGTTTCCAGAGGAGAGAAAAGTGCGTCGTTCGGATAATGCAATTATATATGTAAGTTAGGAAGATTATGGCTTTAGGAGGAAGTTGTTTGAGAATTTGAGGAGTAAGGAGATCACATCCAGGGGATTTTCGGTGAGGTAAGTTTTTCAGAAGGTATTTGACCTCAGAGGGATTAACGGCTTTTGGTAGAAGAGAGAGAGGAATAGGTGAAGTGAGGAAATCTTCAACAGTTGTGCTGTGAGTACAGCTTTGATGATAAAGGTAAGGTGTGAAAGTATGGTTAAGATGCAGAGCAAATTCCTCCAACCTATCCCCATCCGAAGCCGCCCAGGACCTATCATCACGACGGAGTGGGTGTGAGACAGGATGATATTTTAGGATTTTCTCAGTTACATTCCACAAGGAGTTATCCCTGGTAGACAGAGAGGAGAGATAGGAATTAAAAGAATCGGAACGGAAGGATGCCAATTGCCGCTTTACCAACCTGCAGTACTGATTGTAAGAGTGACGATTAGCAGGATGTTAGGATCTTTGCCACTCTGTTCTGGAGCGGTGTTTGGATTGGATTGGGTCTTTGAGATGCTGAGGTAAACGATTATGATTGTGGATTTTTGGGTGGACGATGCCTCCCAAGCCGACCTCTTGACCAGAGTAGTGAAGTTAAGAAATCTAAGCCTGCAATTAGGAATTTTTTGTTGGGTACACATTTTTGCATATCCATGTGAGACATTGGCAATATATCTATATATAAAAAAAGTGGCTTAGAAAAATTTAAATATTTGCTTCCCAATAAAATTATTTCGGCTTTCGATTCAGTTTTAATTAATACTAAAAGTTTTTAATGATAAGCGGCTCTAAGTATGAAGGAAAACCCCGATAAATAATAAAACAATTTATTTTTAAAAATTATACACAAATTTTTGATCACGAAAAACAAAATCCGATTATTAAAACAAAATTGTGACCGTATAATTCCTCCACTGGCTTAAATCACAGCCTCAAGTATTCTTATTATTTGAAAATGCTTTCTATTAAGTTTGTTGCAACCTCTTATCGTAGCTCTTAGTTCCGACAACGATGGAAGGACGGAAAACGACTAAAAAAAAAAAATGGTGTAGCTCTGAAATTTGTTATTAAAGTTTTAAAGGAGAAGGTCCTGAACAACATACTAAAAGTCTCCAAGGGTGGTGGTGAGGGCGGAGAGAGGGAACTGTTATTTTGTCACAAAAGGTGACTTTTTCTGGGGTTTTTCGCGTATAACTCGGAAACAATAGGTCGTAGATAGAACCTTACAGCTCATTAATTTACCTACAATATTGGTTCTATTTAATTTTTCGTATGTTTTTTATTTTTTTCCGAGGAAATCGACAACGGAAATTTGAATTTTTTTTTCCCCCAGAGATCTCGATAAAATATTCTCTGGATACCTAATTTAAAGAGGTTTATTGCAATTATTATTCAATCGCGAGTATAAGGTCATAGGTGAAGCTTTATTGAATTATTTACCATTGGTTGAAGGTCCTAAAGCAAATGTCCGATCCTTGCGCATGACTGTCTTTGCCAGCATATTTTAGAACTGTGTATAAGGTGTTATATTCGTTGGGTTTAATTATTATTATTATTAATTAATCAACGGAGAAGGTTTTACTACATTTCTACCATTATTCACTGAGTTACCAATACGATCCATAAAACCCTTCCACTCTTGAATACCTGGAATGTTAGTTGATAAGAGCCTTTTTCCACACATCCATAATACATCTAGTGGGTAGGTGAAAATATCTTTGATGGAATTAGATTCATCGCGTTCCATTCATCCTCAACAACTACGTGCTTCAATCCGTCTCACCAGCATTGTCAAATATCTGCTATTGAAGATGCCAATTTGTTGAGCAGAGGGAGGAGATTTTAATCCTTCAATCTGTTGTGCGAGAAGAAGAGCCCGTGTCGGCGTGATACACTCGATGCCACCCTGTCGGGTCGTCACGAGGGGGGTGCCGGTTTACCCTAGCCCCTGGGGACAAGTGAAGGTTTGCTTGAGTTTATAACCTGGATAATCGTTTCATGACGGCGTTAATATCTGACTCCATTTTTGATAGGTATGTGCCCCGACAATGCACTATGTTCAAGGTCAGGAGAGACTGATTTACAGGGCTAGGTGCCCGCCTCAAGTACCCTACCCAGCCTTGTCTACTGGGAGAGGCTGCAAAGGGTTGCTTAGGACCTGCGGGTTCCCTCATATGGTGAGTTGCCTGTGTCTGACAGCTGGTGACCCATCTCGTGTGACTACTTGGCCCCCAGCTTTTTTATTGCTTACCACATTTACAATGATTTATATTTGTTCATGTTATTTACATTTGTCTATAATACATTTAGTTCATGTTATTTACGTTTGCTTACAATATATACACAATAGAGTATAGGGTGATTTATCTTATGTAGTTAGCGGTCGCTACACACCCAAAGTGTGGAAAGTGTTAAAACCATTCTGTGTGGAAACGTTGAAATCCGCGTTGTCAAATACTCATTGACAGAATGTCCCTGTAGGTATAACTTGCTGAGGATGGTAGACAGTCGAGCAACAACAACTCCAGTTGTTGGGTACGGCAACATGAAAGATTAAATCACAAATCTGCCAGTACATTCACTAAGATCCTAGATCCAAATGTTCTCTGTATAAATAGAAAGAGACTGTGGAGTATAGGAGACACAAAACATTGGGGACAAACAAATAGCATTGATGATAGCATGGGATATTGATATAACTTTGTGTTTCACCCGGTCCTTCGGTTTTTCAGGCAACTGCGATTCTATGAAGAGTTTGAGGGTTTTAGCAACCATTTCCTCAGCCTCAATTAGGAAATTGCCGCTTGGCGGGTAAAAGATAATTTCATAAGCCTGCCACTGTACATCTTTTCTTATGATGGCAGCAGCAGCCCGTAAGATCCCCAGCTGCTCTTCTTTTTCATCCTGACATCTTGAAGAATACCAGCTCTCGTTAATAATTTCTTCAACAATATCGCGAGAGCATCCCCCCGACTGCTGAAGAATATGTGTTCACCGTACTTGTGCAACATTTTTCTTTTAATGGTAGCTAGAGTTGGTTTTTCACCTGACCCCTGTTTTATTAATTATTAATATCGACCGTCATCTTTAGTATCCAATAACCCATAAATCTCCTCCATTGCTTCAGACACAGGCTCATCCTTAGGGTGACTTTTTTGTCCCTGTAACTGTCGTTTCATTGAACTGCAAATACATGTCAACGCTTGCTGACGGTTGTTTTTGTTTTTTATGTTTTAGATAACTCTTCATCAATGGTTTCAGCCCAAAATAAACATTTACTTTTTTTTTTTATTGACAACAACTTTATTATGATAAAATTACAATCTGCCTCATTAGACAATAAGTAATCGACTAGTTAATACAACAGTCAAGTGATTGTTGTTCAAAAACAAACCTTTATTAAGTAACAAAAGAAATTGGGAATGGTTAACATAATCAAAACTTAATCCACTATAAAATTTATTATACATAACTTATTGATAATCTAATTGTTAATAAAAAAAAAATGAACTTATTGTTTACAAAATAATTACACAAACTATTGTTAAAAATCAATAACAATAACTTTATTATGATAAAATTACAATCTGCCTCATTGGGCAATAAGTAATTGTGATGAATGATCTCATCCATACCAAATTTACAATTTTCTCTACAAATCTACAAATCTACCATGCTCCTCCGTTACTATGGAATTTTATGAACTTGGACAGTGGAAGGGATGAGTTCAAGAATGTATGGTATATTAAGATCATTATTAAGGGTTTTGTAGCTGTCGTAATAAGGGGCATTTACTATTGTTCTCAGGACTTTTGATTGAAAGGATTGGATACGCTTGATGTTTGACTTTTTTGGTGTCCCCCATAGCTCTATTCTGTATGTCCAGATTGGCTTAAGTATAACTTTGTAAGTTAGTAATTTGTTTTCTACTGAGAGATGGGATGGCCTTTGAAGTTGTCTGTGCAGTTGTCCAAAGCGTCTGTTTAGTTCTTGTCTTTTTAGCCTCGTATGTGGGTTCCAGGTCAGCCGATGGCCTATGTACCGTATTAACTCGGATACAGGGAGAGGAGTCGAATTAAAAGAAACTACTGGACAAGACTTGCGGCAGAGGGTTAAGGTAATGTGGGAACATTTTGCTTCATTAACTTTAATCCGCCATTGGTTGGACCTAATAATATAATATATAGTAACCATCTTTGACTTTTTGTTTGCTGAAATTTTCTCCATCAGTTCACCCATAGTGTGGATTTTCAGTAAATAGGTACAAATCTAAAGTGTCCATGGGTGCAATGGCTTCATGTCACAATTCAAGTCACATCTCAAGAGGAAAATGAACCTTCATTGATAATCTGCCTTCCAACCATCAAACTTTCTCCTTCTCTGTTCAGCATCATATACACTTCACTTGTGATGGCATCAGAGAAATGTAAAAAACTCGGTCAAAAGAGCTGCTATGTCTCATATGAGCAATCACTGTATCTAAAAGTAAAGGACACTGCCAGTCGCCATCCTGAGTTGAATAAAGTCAAACTGATGTTTGCACCAATCGCTTTGGCACGATTCCCAACTGGCCACGGATTGATTCTAGAAGACTCTGACGAAGAAGAGGTTGATGAATTCGACTTCTAACAACCACAACTCTACATCGACCTATTTGCATATCTCATCTTTATACGTGTCACTTTCATATAAATTGGTTTTTATTTATATTTTTATATTGTAATAAACTACCTTTTTTATTATTATTATTCTACTTTAAACTGCTTCCCTAACTCACCCTCACCCCCCCCCACTGGTGGAAACTTTATTATGTTATACAGGGCACTCCAATGAGCATCGTACCAAAATTCAGAACAATACGATTTTCTTTTTTTACCTGGACTAAATGCCAAATCAGTACACCAACACCTCCCTCCCCACTCATCATCCTCTGAAAACCTTCCATACATTCCTCATGTTTGCATATCAACATAATAACCAATAATCACATTAACCAAACTAAATGCGTGTCATTCGGCCTGAACTACAGAGTTAGTGCTACTCAGCAATAATAATATTGCCATAACATACCTTCCTCTCTTTTCTTAAATATCTTACTTTAGCAAAAAGCTCTTTGTTTACAAAATTAAAGTAAATAAAAGTTTCTATAAGAAAGATATATATTTTTTTTATATAGATATATAGCCAGTAGTTAGGGATAAAGAGGGTTGTGAAATGTTAGTTTTTGTTAAAAATTGTCTAACAGATCACCTTTTTTACCTCTAAAACTTAAATTAATGGATAATAGTTAAAATTCATCAATTATTTAAAGGGAATTAATAATATTTAAATTAATACCATTTGAAGTAACGTAACCTCACATAACACAGCAAAGGCGGCCATATTGCCTAGGCCAACTGCCAGCCGTAGTAGAGATAAGAGTGGGGAGTCCACAACGCCTTCATAGCATCTCAGCCAGGTGCTAGCGGAGGAGGCTCTCAACTTAGTTACGTGCGTTCGCGGCTACAACTTGCCATATATTTTTTTTATTTATTTAAAAAAAAAAAAATACTGAATAATTCAGAAAAATACTGCTGATGAAACATGCGTTTCTATCAGCAGTTAATGTCTGCAGAAAATAAGAAAAAACGCACAAGGTCGTTGGGACCTACCCCCACTTCGTCGCCGGTCAAACGTAAGCCGTGGCGATCTAACCGAAACATAGCTCCTGTCAATTCTTCAGCTCCCAGCAGCTCTATGGAGGAACTACCATCACTACCAAGCACATCTAAACAAACAACTACTCATGAGTCTCCGTTTTTCACGCCCAATAGTTATGAGGTGTTGAAAAATATTGAGGTAGAGGACATGGACTCTACACAAACACCCACACAGCCCAAGCCACCGGCAATATTCGTACGAAACATTGGTAATTTTAAATTACTATGTACCCAACTAAATAAAATTGTAGGTACAGGGAAATACACTTGCCTCAATCGGGCCCGAGACACAAAGGTTTCTCCGGACACTCCGGACACATACCGTACAATAATCAAATACTTAGATGAGACAAAGGCCGACTTTCATACCTACCAATTAAAGCAAGAAAGATCGCTGCGGGTGGTGATTAGAAACCTGCATCCCACTACACCAGCGGACGAGATAGAGAAGGAGCTCTTAAGCCTAGGATACAAGGTTCGCCAAATTACAAATGTGCTCCGTGAGGAAACACAAGAAAATAATGCAAAAATCAAGACACCACTGCCCTTATTCTTTGTGGAACTAGAGCGAACACCTGGAGTGGAAAAAATCTACGAGGTCACCCACTTGTATTACACAAGAGTCCAGGTCGAAAAGCCTTACCCGAAACGCGATATAGTTCAATGTCATAATTGTCAAGCATATGGGCATACAAAATCATACTGCTACCACCCTCCCAGGTGTGTAAAGTGCAGTGGGCAGCATAAAAGCGAATTGTGCAAGAAGCCCCTAAAATCACCTGCTGTATGCGTGCTCTGTCAACAAGGCCACCCGGCAAACTATAAAGGCTGTGCGGCATATAGAATTCTGAAGTCCAGAAGCGAACAACGTAGTCGTCCTGAAGAAGAAACGCCAGCCACAGGCAGCCCAAGAAGCGCCCCCGCCAGAAGTTTGAGGCCTTCAGTATCTTTTGCCGACGCTGTTCGGAACAGAGAGCAGTCACAGGCTTTGCCCACTCCTCCTCCGCAAGTTCTTCTTCCCCAGCACTCCGTTCATCCCGTCAACCAGCAAACTCAATCCCATCCTCAACCACACATCTCGCATATCCCACCACCTTCAAGCTCTTCAGATCTCACCAGCCTTTTAGCCTCATTCCTTACAGAGTTCAGAACCCTAATTACCCCTCTCATTTCCCTTCTTACAAAGCTTGTCTCCTACCTTATCCCCGTTAAACAAAATCCATAAGTGGATCCTTCTGACTCCTTATCCATTCTCCTTTGGAATGCGAATGGTGTTCGCACCCACACTAACGAACTGACAGCATTACTCCATGACAAAAACATCGACGTAGCTCTAATTACTGAAACAAGACTTACAAGTAAACGACCATTTACCGTTCGACAGTACCAGACTTATCGAACTGATCACCCTGATGGAAGAGCTCATGCAGGTACCGCTGTCATTGTCCATAACTCCATATCCCACCACATAGTTCCTTTGGTAGCACATGATTTCCTTCAATCCACTGCAGTGTCAATCACCACCCTCACTTTTCCCCTTACTCTAGCATCAGTGTACTGCCCTCCCAATAAATCCATTACCGATTCCCAATTCATCTCCTTTCTAGACTCCATCGGGCATCGTTTCCTTGTGGGTGGGGACTTTAACGCAAAGCACCAGCACTGGGGCTCAAGATCCACAAATACACGAGGACGTGCTTTGCTGTCTGCACTCACACGGAGACATTGCTCCACTATCTCTCCTGACACAGCCACCTATTGGCCATCTGATCCCAACCGAAATCCTGATCTCCTTGACTTCTTTTTCTACAATAGTTTAGGAACACTAAACTATTCACTCAAGCGCCTCGATGACCTCTCCTCCGACCATAGCCCCTTCTTATTAACCATTTCCCTAAATCCAATTCACAAACTGCCTCCTCCTTCATTTATTAGGGGCCAAGTGGACTGGGACCACTTCCGCCAGATTCTTACAGACTCTGTAGACCTCAAAGTACCTCTGAAAACATCCCAAGACCTAGACGATGCAGTGCATTCCTTCACTACTCTGATCCAGAGGTCGGCCTGGGAGGCATCGTCACCCCACCGTCACCTAAAAATCCACAATCAAAATCCTTTACCTCAGTATCTCAAAGACCTAATCAAATCCAAACGCCACTCAAGAACAGTGTGGCAAAGATCCCGACATCCTGCTGATCGTCGCTCATACAATCAGTACTGCAGGCAAAGCGGCGCAGGTAAAGCGGCAATTGGCATCCTTCCGTTCCGATTCTTTCAATTCCTATCTCTCCTCCCTGCCTACCAGGGACAACTCCTTATGGAATCTAACTAAGAAAATCCTAAAATACCATCCTGTTTCACACCCACTCCGTCGTGATGATGGGTCCTGGGCGGCTTCGGATGGCGAGAGGGCGGAGGAATTTGCACTGCATCTTTCCCATACTTTCACTCCTCATCTTACTCCTCAAAACAATAATCACCGTCCAACTGTTGAAGATTTCCTCACTTCACCTATCCCTCTCTCACTACCACCAAAAGCCGTTAACCCCTCCGAGGTTAAATATCTT
Source organism: Acanthosoma haemorrhoidale (assembly GCA_930367205.1). Lineage (NCBI taxonomy): Eukaryota > Metazoa > Arthropoda > Insecta > Hemiptera > Acanthosomatidae > Acanthosoma > Acanthosoma haemorrhoidale. Next base: position 21,464,239 of record OV884009.1, read on the forward strand.
CTGAAAAAATTACCTTACCGAAAATCTCCAGGATATGATCTCCTTACTCCTCGAATCCTCCAACAACTTCCTCCTAAAGCCATAATCTTCCTAACCTATATATATAATTGCATTATCCGAACGACGCACTTTTCTCTCCTCTGGAAACATTCCATTATTGTCTTATTCGCCAAACCCGGTAAACCACCCAATGACGCCTCATCTTACCGTCCAATTAGCCTACTCCCTATCCTCTCAAAAATATTTGAAAAACTCCTATTAAAACGCCTACTTCCAATTGTTGAATCCAAAAACCTTTACCCTACTCATCAGTTTGGTTTCCGCCAACGACATTCCACAGCTCAACAAGGCCTTCGCGTTGTTGATCACATATCCTCAGCCCTTGAAACCAAACAGTATTGCACTGCTGCCTTTCTGGACATAGCTCAAGCTTTTGACAGGGTCTGGCACTCAGGCTTGCTTTACAAGCTCAAAGGATATTTACCGCAAACCCTATTCCTAATCCTACAATCCTACCTTTCAAACCGTTTCTTCCAAGTCCGCTGTGGTTTAGAATATTCTAACTACTATCCCATTAAAGCAGGAGTTCCACAGGGCAGCGTCCTGGGTCCCACCCTCTATAATCTATACACCGCTGATGTCCCCTCTACCACCAATACCTTCTTGGCAACATTCGCAGACGACACTGCAGTCCTGTCAACCCATCCAGACCCTAATATAGCATCCCAAAACCTTCAAAAACACCTCGACGAGATCGAGTATTGGTGCAACCAATGGCGAATCAAAGTCAATGAAGGAAAATGTTCCCACATAACCTTTACCCTCTGCCGCAAGTCCTGTCCACCAGTCTTTTTAAATTCAATTCCTCTCCCTGTGTCTGAGACAGTACGGTATTTAGGCTTCCATCTCGACAAAAGACTGACATGGAACCCACACACGAGGCTAAAAAGACAAGAACTAAACAGACGCTTTGGACAACTGTACAGACTACTTCGAAGGACATCCCACCTCTCAATAGAAAACAAACTACTTATTTACAAGGTTATACTTAAGCCAATCTGGACATACGGAATAGAGCTATGGGGGACAGCAAAAAAGTCGAACATCAAGCGCATCCAATCCTTTCAATCAAAAGTCCTAAGAACAATAGTAAATGCCCCTTATTACGTCAGCAACAAAACCCTTCACAATGATCTGAATATACCCTATATTCTTGAACTCATCCCTTCCAAGTTCATAAAATTCCATAGTAACCTATCCAACCACCCTAATTCCCTAGCACAGTCATTGCACTGCACCAATCACCCCTATAATCCTCTTCGGAGATTAAAACGGCAGTGGCCTCGTGACCTGCTATAACTAAGTGATAGTGGAAGTTCTGGCAATGGCCAGTTCCTCTAATCATGTCCTGAGCGTCTGTGGCTCTCGCGCTCTTGGTCAGCCTCCGCTGGCTTATCCAGTGACGCGGCTGACGTAGGAGCGTGGGGGACTCCCCAAGACTCCGCTTCCTCCTTCGCATGCGAGGGAGGTGACCCTTGTGGACTTGGGGGGCCTCTGGGCTGTTTGTAAATATTGTATGAATGAGCGAGTGAATGATGAATTGTAAATATAGTATGAATGATGACATTTATCTCAATTACTCATTGCCTAATAAAAGGCAGATTGTAATTTTATCTTAATAAAATTGTTTGAAAACTGAAAAAAAAAAAAACTGAAGTAACGTAAATAGTGAATAACTCTAAAAACTAAAATAGACTAAGGGAGTCCATCAAGAATTATTGTTATTCGGCCCGACATACAGAGTCATTGGTGTTTTTTTTAGTGAAGTTGAGAACCATTACCACTGTTGAAACCACTGAAGCGCGCTTACTATTTGTCTTACGAATTAGTTGAGTGAATAATTAAATGGAGTGAATTTACGTGTTTTAAAAACATTGTTTAATAGGAAATTTGCTCGAATACGAAAGTCAACCGTTTCGGAGATACTTTTTAAAAAACTGTGAAATGTCGTGATTTTTCAGCCGTTAAAAGTTCGCCCGGCGTCACCCGAGCTGAAAAACTCGGGTTTTACAACCTGATACTAATATACACAAACTCGAAAAAAGAAAAAAAAATTAGCATACCACCATTTAAACGGCAAGCCCTTTTTTTGGACCTAAGTGGACTACTGTTACGATTATGTGATCAATAGTGCACTTGTATTAAAATGGCAATCATTCACCCTGTAAACATGTAAGCATTAAAAAAAAAATACACACTTTATTTAATATATAGATTTGAAAACATTTTTTTTTACTATTTTAGATATATTTCACCAAGTTTGTCTGGAGGTGTTTGGATTCGATAATACATGCCGTAGTCAGTTAAAATTGACGGAACTTTCTGCAACTTTCCCGAAGTAATTTTTCTGCCAAGAACAAGCAGGGTGAGATGTAGGTTGTTATGTTGAAGTGGTGAGACTGAGCCATGAGCCATGAGTTGACCTGGTGGCCATAACTCCCAATAGATGCCTTTACTTCATCTGTTCAACGTGGAAACATTTCCCAAGATTAGATGTTTCCAGTTACGTTTCTCATCGTCCTCTTTGTCATGGGCAAGGTCTTTCTATTTCCTCTTCAATGTTTCCCCTCACCCAATTATTCTTTTAGGTCTTTCCTTAACAATCTGCAAAATTCAAATACCAAATTCGTCTCATTCTTTGATTTTCAAAAAACAAATAACCTTAAAACGAAAATTATTGAGCTTTCATTTTAGGATTTATTATCATTTCAAAATTGTATCATTTATATTTCTATTCTATCTATTATAAACTAAATGTAGTAAATAGCTAATAAAATGAAGGGACAATATTGAAAGATACTTACATTGGCGTTTCCTATCGACCTCTCCTATTTAGTACGTAAGTATTCCTTATATTATTCGTTAGACCATCATGCGAACTAAAAATAGCGTTTTCAACAAATAAAATGAAGCGTCAATAGCTAAAAAGGCTAAATAAAACTAGTTAAATTGCCTTCAGCGACATTAATACCCAATTTGCTTAGTACTTCTTGTAATTCATGTGAATAAAAATTCCAATAATACAACAAAGGTACTATTGATGGACTTATTGGGTTATTTACAACATTGGAAACGATAATTTATATTAACTCCCAAGTAAAGCTATTGGTCTCTTAGGAGTTCATTTCGGTTTTATACATGATGGTAATTTGACTGTGGAAATAAAGATACAGAAAAACGGACGTCAAGCTAAGTGTTTGACTGATTAGGCAGTACATCCCATGTAGCCTGTGAATGTTAGCAGCATCACACTTACACAAAAGTTTGTGTAATTCACATCTATGTCTCAGTGATTTCTGTACTACATAATTCCTCCTTTTGAATCACAGCCTTTTCAGCAGTTTGCTGAAACCCCTTGATGCATATTCCCATATGGCTACTAAACAATTTCCTAACTCGTGTAAGTTAAATGGGAAGGGGGGGGGGGCGACCTGCCGTTTCACACGTATGCCAAGCTCGTCACACCTGTGCTCTATAGGATTCAAATCCGGGCTACGAGCTGGCCACCTCATTGTCCATATCCAAACCTTGACACGTGGGTTTCTTCACTATCCTGCATGAAAATGAAATTTTCCAATAAATCGTGCAATAGGGATCATGTACTTCTGGATAATTTCATTACATACAAATGGGCATTCAGAGAAGGCCTTCGAAACACGTGGCGTCGAAGAAATTCCACCCCACACCATCACTGAACCGCCTCCAAATAGAACTCTCCCAGTGACACTATACTCAGCGTAGCACACACAGGTGTTCCTTGGCCATTTCCGAGCTCTACGATGTGCTCTGGTCAACTTGGTCACTGAGGGTTTAAATTCACTTCACCAAGTCTTCTTAGACTTTCTGCGCATTTTGCTACTCCCTAAGTTATACAAACAAGTTAAGCAGTCTCAGTAGCAGTTTAAAATTGATTTTGAAGCGTATGTAGTACTTTCGCGACCGACTTGAACGAGGTCTGCGTGTACACAAACCTGTCTCACGGTAACGTGCAGTTCTCCAAACAGTAGTTTCAGGTAATGCATTGGGTTTACCCCATATCTTTGGCTTTGACCGTCTTCCATTAAAGCAACAATACGGGCTACTTACTCAACCGTCAAAACCATTTGGTAAATTAAAATTAAAAAAAAAACTTTTTGCTAAATTATTTGAGATCAGTTACACAACTGATCACCGAACGAAGAAAACTAATGATAAACGTTTTAGTTTTTGTTTATCCAATAACATAAAAGACTAAATAACGTAAACAAAGCCCTTTATTGAAAATAAAACAAGTCACTCCCCTTTAAATATTATTTTTGAATATTCTTTTTTATCAACAAATAAACTTTTTATCATGTTTTTTTTTGTTTTTTTTTTAAGCTTATATAACGAATCATTATATTTAAAATAAACTATAAAGGTAAGGGGTCTGACAACACCGGACTAAAGCTAACAAGGTTAAGGATATAGAAGTGTAGAGAGTTTTATAAATGATAAGAAATCTATTTACAATAGGTCAATATTATGTCGCAAAGCTTGGCGGCTACAATTTTACACTATGATTTGCGATTGTTACAACTGTATAATGTAAATTATACTTTCATTGTCTATACATGTTTGAAAAGTGATGCGCCTCACCGTATAAATCATAAAACTTAAAACTAACTTACATCTAACAAACAAAATCTTAACCTAATTTTCCCCAACCGTCTATTGTTGCCATTGCTGCGGGAAGGGTGGCGAGTTAAATTATATAGTGGGACAACGTACAGCAGAGCTGGCCGGAGGACACATTTATATATTATCACTTTGAGACGCAGCGACAAGTTGGGTGAAGTTGTATGTTGTTACTAAAATGGATAGAGAAAATGAGAAGCCTATCCATTTTTATACGCAGATAGTAAAATGAGAACGCCGGTGAGTTCTTTTTCCCTCCTATGGTATAGGCTTTTGGCAAGGCTTTGTTCCCCTTATCGAGGGAGAAGATTACGCAGTCGGTCTTTCCGAGGTTCACACTGATGTTTACTTACCCAGTCAGTCACTGATTACGTTACAAAATCACTCGGCCTTTGTGGACTCATGCTGCTGCTCTAAGCCCCAATGTTGCCGGCGAAAGCGATTACCGAATCTTTCTTGTAGTTTGCCCCAACAATGTCAGATGTGTACATGCCTAAAGCCTCGGAGACAAAACCGCTCCTTGAAGAACTCCTCAAGCTGCAGGGAGTGGGTTTGAGAGGTAATCACCCACACGTGCCGTCACCGTTCTGTTCAGGAAAGAAACCAACATATAACTGCTCTGAGCATTCCCAGTCGCAAAGCTGTTGGGACAGGATCCCGTGGGACATTAAGTCGAAAGCCAGCGTGTATTCCAACGAAATCATAGAAGTTCCTGTTGAAACCGAAGGGGGCTTCCGTCTGTACCTTCACAAGTGGATGTTCTGTACTCAGATGTGCCTGAAAGCCTGCTTCCTCGTACGGAATTTTACGAACAGAACTCCTTCAAATAGTTGTGTAACTTTTCGAGAATCTTCCTCATGTGATGGAGGAGACCAATCGGGCAATAGTGGGTTTGTACCTATTTGTAGGTTTCCACAGCGGGAACTACATTGCTGGTTTCCACGCTGTCGGGAAGTATCGAAACCTGATGCATGAATTGTTCAAGTTAACGAGTTGGGAAATCCTAGCAGCTGCTTCAGAAAAAAAGTTTGCACCCCCGTCGCGCCCTGGTACAAGGTTTCCCTGACACCGGTGAATAATCGCTTTAAGCTGCTTCGGGGAGACAAACATATAGTTTTGTGCTGTTTCCAGCTACTAGCTTCCAGTTACTTGTCCTACTGGGGTTCTTTACGGTGTAATGGTTGGCCAGTATTTTCGCTTGTTCTTCCACTGTAAAGGGTGTCACCGTTATGATAATGGGCGACTGAGCTCTTCTTGTTATTGGTATTAAACAGCTTCTTAAAAATTACTACAATCGACGTGTAAGCCATTCGTGCCACGTCACCGTCTTCCGTTCCTCATCAAGCCACGAATTTATGTTATGAGAAACTTTGCTACTTTCTTGGCTTGACGATTCCTTGTTCTGTACTAGTTATTCTTCTAATTATTGCGTAATGCAATATGTCGAAGAATATGGTTCGGGGGTTTTATAGCTTAGGCGTCTTCTGGCTAAACATGTCAGTGTGAGCTGCACCGAAGGTAAAGGATCTCGATTAGGAAAGCTAGCTGTCGATCCGATTCCTTTGTAGTGCAGATAACAGGAACAGTATAAAATTGCCTGTATAGTTGGCGTCGATATAGTTCGCAGATGGTCAGTCGTCACTGTGTCCTGGGTCACACAATTGCTTATCCTGTGTGGCTGTTTTGTGAGTAGCAGATCTAGGGTCAGTCTCCCGTATTGTCTATGGCAAAAAGTGTAGTTCTGGTGGGTGAACGACAGTAAAGGGCACATTTACCAATTTTCTCCCAGCTGGGTTGAAGGTGACATTATTCCAGAGGGGATGCCGCGCGTTCAAGTCTCCGACAACCCAGTGGTTCTCTTTCTTAGCATACTCTTTAAGAAAGGCTGAGAACTCTTGAAGAGACGCCATTGGACTCTTAGACATGGTGGTGAGATAAATGGGTGTCCACAGGTTTATCATTACCATCAAGTAGTGGATCCTGCGATCAAACATACTCAGGGGCGGAGCCACTTTCATTCATGTTATGCCATGTCATATAGCCACCAAAACCCTACCATAGCTGTCAAGTTGCCACTAGGGGAGTGCCTAATCACTCTAGCCCTGGTGACAAGTGCGGAAGGTTGTAGTTTATAACATGGACCATTGTTCCATGTCGGCGTTTAATATCTGACTCATTTACATTTATATTATAATACATTATTTGCACCAGAGTATAGGGTAATTTACATATATGGTTGGCGATCGCTACAATAGCTATCGGCCCGTTCGAAGACAACAGAGTAGACCCGTAACCTTACGCTCTACTTCACAATTATCGAGTTCGTAAGCACGACGATGTCTAGTGTGGAGATCGCTATTAGCGCCTCCACTTCTTCAAGTATAGTCATTATTAGACGATCGACATTGACATTCCTTTACCTCTGTCGTTTCCGGAAAATGCTTTCAGTTCTTGGGAAGTTACCAAGTCCTTCATGAAATCAAATGGCTGCCGAAAGGGAAAGGTTGTGATTTGATTACGTCTGAACTACGTTATCATTTGCCACGAAAAGCTCTTGTGCATCTAACTTTTCTCTGTAACTCCGTCCTGCTCCCAACAAAGTTTCCTACTCAATAAAAACGGTCCCTTATCAGAATTATTAAAAAAGCTAGTAAACCATCATACTTACCTTCTTCATATAGACCTATCAACCTTCTTTTCATTCTTTCTACACTTTTGGAAAAACTCACATAAAAACGTATTCTTCCTTTTATTCAACAACAATATTCAATTCCAGACCATCAATAAAGATTCCCCCGACTTCACTTAACCATCGTTGTATTTGTTGACAATGTAGCATTTTCTTTCGAGAAGCTCTACGTGGCAGAACCATTTATTGATATAGCACAGGCTTTTAACAGATTTTGGCATGCGGGACATTTCAAACTACGACCAATATTTCCACATACTTTTTTCTTGATACTGAACTTTTACTTGGATATCCACTTTTTTCCAGTGTGTGAAAATTCAGCATTCATTAAGGCTTGCCAAAGCAGGGGCCGCTCAAGCCTCAATAGTTCCTCCATTACTTTACATCATCTCTAACTCTGTCATATCCAAAACTCCTGATACAATTTCATCAACTTACCTAGACGATACAGCAATACTCGCAACATACTAAGACCCAACTCAAGCTTCTCTGGCACTATAAATATGACTCACATAACTAACGGTATAGGGCCTGGAAAATTAATTTTAATACTGCTAAATACTTACACATGACGCTCTCCTTTCAACGTGGTAAATGTCCTCCCGTTTAGTTATACCGTTAAGTTTTGACAACCAAGCTCTGACACAGTTAAATACTTAGGACATACATGACTGACTTGGAAACCGCACACGAAAATGAACTAGTCGGTTACTAAATGTTAGTCGACATTTAGTCACTGGATAAAACTATTGAAGAAATTATTGGACCAGCTTTCAAAACTTTTCTTGTACCAGAATTGACACTGACAAACTTTTACTGAAACCAATCTAGCCATATGGTTCCCAAATTTATAAGAAGACTAAATAGAACCATATAGATTTTACAAACAAAAGCTCTATTATCACAGGTGCACCTTTTTACGTTCGAAATTAAACTCTTCACACTGATACTAAATAAACTGATAGATCATCTAAAGTAATAAAAATAAACTATCACAAAACTTATATTTAACAACATAGTGGTAGTAGGAGGTATCACGGTTGTCTTATGCCTTCGTGTCAGAAATGCTTTTTTTTTTTTCTTCTTTTTTAAACATATTTACAAGACATTCATTGGTTGTGGCTCTAGTCACAGTTTTAAACTAATAAATAAAGTCAAAAAATAAAATAACCTCCTTATACCCTGGGAAATGCCCCTACTGTCAAATCAGTGGAGGAGGGAGGGGAAAACTGTCTAACAGAGATTATTATTTTTTTTTTTATTGTCGATTCGGTTTTAATTAGTTGTCAGCCTTATGTACTCTTTTATAAAAATAAAGCTATGAAGCGGATGTAATAATGGCAGGAACTGCTACAATGGAATATTACCACAAGGCCAAATTAGAAGGGACGACGGTGATGCTAAGGGCTGATCTTGGGCAGGGCTTGCCAGTCCAAGGCCGCACAACACGAGCCATTTCCTACCCAAAATCATATAATTGATTTTTTCCTGCTTACTGCTCAGTGGTGGGCAAAACTAAAAATTGAACTTAAGCCAGTAGTTTAAGTACACTTCAACTAAAATAAAAAAATTAAATACAGCAGCACTTTTGTTCAAACGCTTCAAGACTGACAATACCAGTGTTCAAAACGCGATCATCAGGTAGCCATCAGATGATGAATTACTCGAGAGCCTCAGGCAGAAGTAATACGTGACTACAAGGGTGCATTAAAGAATCAACCCTTTCAAGAATCGAGTAGCTCGACAATCATCAAAACCTTAAATGGGTTTAATGAAACTAAGTGTTTTTGATACAAAAAATTCTTCATTTAATTTGCTCAACTATCTTGGAGAGTAAAAATAGACTTTCTGGTTTTCCGCTTTTTAAAACTTTTGTTAACGAAAACTGAACTCTAAAGGTCAAGTAGCTAGACAATCCTTTGCAGAATAAGTTGATAAGTCGAAATTATATATATGTATGTGTATATATATAAGTTAATCTCCGGTGGTTAAGATTTGATAAAAAGGGAAAGAGGGAAACAAACTGACACACTTGGGCTCAAGAGAAAGACTAACTTTATTATTCCGACAATCCTAGACATCTAGGACCATAATAGTATTTATTTACAATAATCATACTCCTGACTTCAACTTATATATATATATATATATATATATATTTATATATATATATATATATTACGTTAGTTCAGTCAACTCCTTAAAATACAAAACCCTTAAACGTGTTTTTGTATATTCGTCCTCCATAGCAGGGTACTTCTTTTGAACAAAATCTAAACATATTCACCTCCATAATATTCCCCTCATATTCACATTTTCATGCCCACAAAAAAGAAGGCAAAACAAAAGGTACAAAATGGAAATTCAAATTCTACAAACAAAGAAACTTTTGATGGCTATAGGACACAGGACTAAGTGCGTCATTTTTTCCGTCATTCAATAGATAAAACAAAAGGTTTAAATGGTGTGTTTTGTTTTAATTGGCCTTAGAGCGGATAATTGTGGATAAGATGTAGACTAGTATATCCCTGGTGGTATAATGCTTGGGCCATCTTAACCGGGAGCACCAGGGTCAGATTTAGGACTGGAATTCCAGCTTGGCACGCAGAGGGCCTCACTGATGGACGGTCACAAATAAACGCCCTTTGTACTTTATAAAGATATTATATCAAGCTTAATGTAGATTAAAGGGAATGCCATATTTTCTTCATACGCATTGTTCTTTACCCAACTAAAGCCTCCTTAATTTTTTTTTTGTTTCGTCTTTTATTTTAGTAGAGGTTCTCTGATTTTTTTTCAGATAATTTTAAGGGTAATTTTTAGGTTTTTAAACAAAAAGATCGTATCAGCCCTTTCATCTGATTAAAATATATATTTGCCATTGAGCTACTACGTGGTGGGTACCGCCAAATTGTGAAATTATGTACTAGTTCACCCGGGTCCCTCGAAAATATTTACAGACATATATTTTACGATAATTTTACAGATGATACTTCAGATACTTCTTAGACATAAGACATGATAATAAACATTATATTTTGCGATCTAATGCTCTCAACATATTGCTATATGTTACTGATGGGAAGTGGAAGGATGGTTGTGCTCAGTGTTGTACCGTTATTTTTCTTAGACCAAAGCTGCTCATTCATACAATGTTGTATGAATGAGCGAGTGAATGATGAACTGTAAATATGGTATGAATGAGAGCATTTATCTTAATTACTTATTGCCTTATGATATATATATATAAAGGCAGATTGAAATTTTAGCACAATAAAGGAATTTACAATTAGAGCAAAGCTGCAATATGACAAGGAGGAAAAGGAATCATTAGAGAATTGGCTGAACTTGTTAACTGAGCGTTGAATCGAGGCCTCTGAATTTGATTCAGGATATTTCACCGACTCAAAATTATTAGATTTGTCGATTTCGGTTTCCTTTTCTTCCCTCCAAAACGTTTTGAAAAATTCATAATTATTCAAAATTTTATTTCTTGTCGGATTATCTGAATTCCCCCCTGTTCGGGATTTATTATTTATTATTTATTATTATTATTATTATTTATTATTTATTATTATTACTTTTTCGAAACCACCAAAAAAAAAAAACAGTAGGACATAGAGGCAAAACAGGGGCAAATTTTCAAATTCCGACCGCAGATCACGGTCAGCCCAACATTCTGAACCTTTAGTGGTCAAAACCAGAAAAGTATAAAATTAAAAGCTTAAGTAAAGATTAATAGTGAATTTTTTCAACGATAATTTTTCTTGGAACAAAATTTTATTTGTTCTCCCTGATCACGGAATCGTATTTTCAAAACTCCGACTTTCTATTGTCCCTGCGCCAGAACCGTTTCTTATTTGGTTGGCCAACGGCTTGTTGAGCTAAGATCACACTTAAGTTAAAATTAGGTCAAAGCTTTCAATCGTCTCATTGGCCGGGTGTTTACATCCGACTGTGCAGGTTAGTACAAGGACGCTTAATTATTGTTAATTTTGTTGCATGCTCATTATCGTCTAAACCAGCCGATTTTAAGTTACCATAGGTTAAGTTGATTTTTTTGGGTTAGTTATAATATCTCCAAGTACTGTGCAACTGGATTTTATCAATATTAGTTCAATGGTCAATATTTATAAATGGTTTAAAACTGTATAAAATTATTGGTTAAAACCTGTTATTAAATTGCGCTTGGCTCAACATTTTCGGCAATGCTAGGCCAGGGAGGTGCCCATAACTTTTGCCAAACTATCAGATTTGCGCTGGCTTTGGGAATGAGAGAGTTTGGCCACTTTCCAGCGATATGGCTGCCCGTTATCTCCGGATTCTTTCTGGCCCTATTAGGGCTAACCCCAAAGGTCGTTTGGTCAATAGACACCTCTCCCCACCCCTAGCTGGAACTTCCTCCACATCATATTATCACTAAATTACTACTCGTATCGATCGTACGTATAGATTTCTTTTGATTATTTTTTTTTTGGTTCTATGCTCACTCCCTATTAATTCAAGACGAATCTGTCATAGGTAGCAACAAATTTAGTCGCAGCAATGGGTAAGGCCGATCAGTGCAACCTCCCGAAGAAAAAAAATATCAGGGAGGTGAAGAAATCACACTGAGCTAAACTCAGTTATAACTGAGCTAAATAATATCGGTTTATAAACCAGCACACTAACCACAGTTACAAACCAGCATACTAACCAAAGTTATAAACTAGCATACTAACCAAAGTTATAAACCAGCATACTAACCAAAGTTATAAATCAGCATACTAACCACAGTTATAAACCAGCACACTAACCACAGTTACAAACCAGCATACTAACCAAAGTTATAAACTAGCATACTAACCAAAGTTATAAACCAGCATACTAACCAAAGTTATATACCAGCATACTAACCACAGTTATAAACCAGCATACTAACTACAGTTATAAATCAGCATACTAACCACAGTTATAAACCAGCACACTAACCAAAGTTACAAACCAGCATACCAACCAAAGTTTTAAACAAGCATACTAACCAATGTTATAAACCAGCATACTAACCACAGTTATAAACCAGCATACTAACCACAGTTATAAATCAGCATACTAACCACAGTTATAAACCAGCATACCAACCAAAGTTTTAAATAAGCATACTAACCAATGTTATAAACCGGCATACTAACCACAGTTATATACCAGCATACCAACCAAAGTTTTAAACAAGCATACTAACCAATATTATAAACCAGCATACTAACCACAGTTATATACCAGCATACCAACCAAAGTTTTAAACAAGCATACTAACCAATGTTATAAACCAGCATACTAACCACAGTTATAAATCAGCATACCAACCAAAGTTTTAAACAAGCATACTAACCAATGTTATAAACCAGCATACTAACTACAGTTATAAATCGGCATACTAACCACAGTTATAAACCAGCATACTAACCACAGTTATAAATCAGCATACTAACCACAGTTATATACCAGCATACCAACCAAAGTTTTAAACAAGCATACTAACCAATGTTATAAACCAGCATACTAACCACAGTTATATACCAGCATACCAACCAAAGTTTTAAACAAGTATACTAACCAATGTTATAAACCAGCATACTAACCACAGTTATAAATCAGCATACCAACCAAAGTTTTAAACAAGCATACTAACCAATGTTATAAACCAGCATACTAACTACAGTTATAAATCGGCATACTAACCACAGTTATAAACCAGCATACTAACCACAGTTATAAATCAGCATACTAACCACAGTTATATACCAGCATACCGACCAAAGTTTTAAACAAGCATACTAACCAATGTTATAAACCAGCATACTAACTACAGTTATAAATCGGCATACTGGCAATAAGGCAACTAAAGCGCACAATAATACCAACCTGCAAATAAGTTGTCAATTTTGTTATGAAATGGGCTGAAGTTGATTAAAGAGGTTTAGGTTTAAGTTCATATTCTTGATAGTTTACCTAGATGTGTGGTTATGGTTTTTTTTTTTTTAAATCTAAGACTAGTAATACACTTCTGATTACTACAGTTGTATTAAAAGTCGATTGTGTTAGTAATAACTTTCTCGTTCTTACATGCTCCTAGACTTTTTTGGAAAAAAGATTTCACAGTTTAACAGAGTTCAGAACAGAAATTATACAAAATCATGTTTTTCCGTAACTACAGCCAATTTAATTAAGGATTGAACGTCATGTGTGTTTTGTTCTTCTATTTCTTACAAATTTATAATGGATTTGCTAAAGATTTTGCAGCATCGAGGAAATAGTTTATCGCTACTAGTGACGTTTTATTTGAATATCGGTTTTTAAATGGTAGTATTGGAGGGAGTGGTGACCGACGGACCATAGAAACTACGATAGGAAAAATGCAAATTGTGAAAGTTAGAATGTTCCATGATATGTACAAATGGGGCAATTTTCATTACAGCTGATAGGAACGGCCAACATCTACACAAGTATGAAATCTATCAATGACACAAGCTGCCTCTATCCAGCCAACATCTCCACAAGTATGAAATCTATCAATGACACAAGCTGCCTCTATCCAGCCAACATCTCCACAAGTATGAAATCTATCAATGACACAAGCTGCCTCTATCTAGCCAACATCTCCACAAGTATGAAATCTATCAATGACACAAGCTGCCTCTATCTAGCCAACATCTCCACAAGTATGAAATCTATCAATGACACAAGCTGCCTCTATCCAGCCAACATCTCCACAAGTATGAAATCTATCAATGACACAAGCTGCCTCTATCTAGCCAACATCTCCACAAGTATGAAATCTATCAATGACACAAGCTGCCTCTATCTAGCCAACATCTCCACAAGTATGAAATCTATCAATGACACAAGCTGCCTCTATCTAGCCAACATCTCCACAAGTATGAAATCTATCAATGACACAAGCTGCCTCTATCTAGCCAACATCTCCACAAGTATGAAATCTATCAATGACACAAGCTGCCTCTATCTAGCCAACATCTCCACAAGTATGAAATCTATCAATGACACAAGCTGCCTCTATCCAGCCAACATGTTAGTATGTTATAAACCGGCATACTAACCACAGTTATATACCAGCATACCAACCAAAGTTTTAAACAAGCATACTAACCAATATTATAAACCAGCATACTAACCACAGTTATATACCAGCATACCAACCAAAGTTTTAAACAAGCATACTAACCAATGTTATAAACCAGCATACTAACCACAGTTATAAATCAGCATACCAACCAAAGTTTTAAACAAGCATACTAACCAATGTTATAAACCAGCATACTAACTACAGTTATAAATCGGCATACTAACCACAGTTATAAACCAGCATACTAACCACAGTTATATACCAGCATACCAACCAAAGTTTTAAACAAGCATACTAACCAATGTTATAAACCAGCATACTAACCACAGTTATATACCAGCATACCAACCAAAGTTTAAAACAAGCATACTAACCAATGTTATAAACCAGCATACTAACCACAGTTATAAATCAGCATACCAACCAAAGTTTTAAACAAGCATACTAACCAATGTTATAAACCAGCATACTAACTACAGTTATAAATCGGCATACTAACCACAGTTATAAACCAGCATACTAACCACAGTTATAAATCAGCATACTAACCACAGTTATATACCAGCATACCGACCAAAGTTTTAAACAAGCATACTAACCAATGTTATAAACCAGCATACTAACTACAGTTATAAATCGGCATACTGGCAATAAGGCAACTAAAGCGCACAATAATACCAACCTGCAAATAAGTTGTCAATTTTGTTATGAAATGGGCTGAAGTTGATTAAAGAGGTTAAGGTTTAAGTTCATATTCTTGATAGTTTACCTAGATGTGTGGTTATGTTTTTTTTTTTTTTAAATCTAAGACTAGTAATACACTTCTGATTACTACAGTTGTATTAAAAGTCGATTGTGTTAGTAATAACTTTCTCGTTCTTACATGCTCCTAGACTTTTTTGGAAAAAAGATTTCACAGTTTAACAGAGTTCAGAACAGAAATTATACAAAATCATGTTTTTCCGTAACTACAGCCAATTTAATTAAGAATTGAACGTCATGTGTGTTTTGTTCTTCTATTTCTTACAAATTTATAATGGATTTGCTAAAGATTTTGCAGCATCGAGGAAATAGTTTATCGCTACTAGTGACGTTTTATTTGAATATCGGTTTTTAAATGGTAGTATTGGAGGGAGGTGTGACCGACGGACCATAGAAACTACGATAGGAAAAATGCAAATTGTGAAAGTTAGAATGTTCCATGATATGTACAAATGGGGCAATTTTCATTACAGCTGATAGGAACGGCCAACATCTACACAAGTATGAAATCTATCAATGACACAAGCTGCCTCTATCCAGCCAACATCTCCACAAGTATGAAATCTATCAATGACACAAGCTGCCTCTATCCAGCCAACATCTCCACAAATATGAAATCTATCAATGACACAAGCTGCCTCTATCTAGCCAACATCTCCACAAGTATGAAATCTATCAATGACACAAGCTGCCTCTATCTAGCCAACATCTCCACAAGTATGAAATCTATCAATGACACAAGCTGCCTCTATCTAGCCAACATCTCCACAAGTATGAAATCTATCAATGACACAAGCTGCCTCTATCTAGCCAACATCTCCACAAGTATGAAATCTATCAATGACACAAGCTGCCTCTATCCAGCCAACATCTCCACAAGTATGAAATCTATCAATGACACAGGCTGTCTCTATCCAGCCAACATCTCCACAAGTATGAAATCTATCAATGACACAAGCTGCCTCTATCCAGCCAACATCTCCACAAGTATGAAATCTATCAATGACACAAGCTGCCTCTATCCCGCCAACATCTCCACAAGTATGAAATCTATCAATGACACAAGCTGCCTCTATCTAGCCAACATCTCCACAAGTATGAAATCTATCAATGACACAAGCTGCCTCTATCTAGCCAACATCTCCACAAGTATGAAATCTATCAATGACACAAGCTGCCTCTATCTAGCCAACATCTCCACAAGTATGAAATCTATCAATGACACAAGCTGCCTCTATCTAGCCAACATCTCCACAAGTATGAAATCTATCAATGACACAAGCTGCCTCTATCTAGCCAACATCTCCACAAGTATGAAATCTATCAATGACACAAGCTGCCTCTATCTAGCCAACATCTCCACAAGTATGAAATCTATCAATGACACAAGCTGCCTCTATCTCAGCCAACATCTCCACAAGTATGAAATCTATCAATGACACAAGCTGCCTCTATCTAGCCAACATCTCCACAAGTATGAAATCTATCAATGACACAAGCTGCCTCTATCTAGCCAACATCTCCACAAGTATGAAATCTATCAATGACACAAGCTGCCTCTATCTAGCCAACATCTCCACAAGTATGAAATCTATCAATGACACAAGCTGCCTCTATCTAGCCAACATCTCCACAAGTATGAAATCTATCAATGACACAAGCTGCCTCTATCTAGCCAACATCTCCACAAGTATGAAATCTATCAATGACACAAGCTGCCTCTATCTAGCCAACATCTCCACAAGTATGAAATCTATCAATGACACAAGCTGCCTCTATCTAGCCAACATCTACACAAGTATGAAATCTATCAATGACACAAGCTGCCTCTATCTAGCCAACATCTCCACAAGTATGAAATCTATCAATGACACAAGCTGCCTCTATCTAGCCAACATCTCCACAAGTATGAAATCTATCAATGACACAAGCTGCCTCTATCCAGCCAACATCTCCACAAGTATGAAATCTATCAATGACACAAGCTGCCTCTATCTAGCCAACATCTCCAAAAGTATGAAATCTATCAATGACACAAGCTGCCTCTATCTAGCCAACATCTCCACAAGTATGAAATCTATCAATGACACAAGCTGCCTCTATCTAGCCAACATCTCCACAAGTATGAAATCTATCAATGACACAAGCTGCCTCTATCTAGCCAACATCTCCACAAGTATGAAATCTATCAATGACACAAGCTGCCTCTATCCTAGCCAACATCTCCACAAGTATGAAATCTATCAATGACACAAGCTGCCTCTATCTAGCCAACATCTCCACAAGTATGAAATCTATCAATGACACAAGCTGCCTCTATCTAGCCAACATCTCCACAAATATGAAATCTATCAATGACACAAGCTGCCTCTATCTAGCCAACATCTCCACAAGTATGAAATCTATCAATGACACAAGCTGCCTCTATCTAGCCAACATCTCCACAAGTATGAAATCTATCAATGACACAAGCTGCCTCTATCTAGCCAACATCTCCACAAGTATGAAATCTATCAATGACACAAGCTGCCTCTATCTAGCCAACATCTCCACAAGTATGAAATCTATCAATGACACAAGCTGCCTCTATCCAGCCAACATCTCCACAAGTATGAAATCTATCAATGACACAAGCTGCCTCTATCTAGCCAACATCTCCACAAGTATGAAATCTATCAATGACACAAGCTGCCTCTATCTAGCCAACATCTCCACAAGTATGAAATCTATCAATGACACAAGCTGCCTCTATCCAGCCAACATCTACACAAGTATGAAATCTATCAATGACACAAGCTGCCTCTATCTAGCCAACATCTCCACAAGTATGAAATCTATCAATGACACAAGCTGCCTCTATCTAGCCAACATCTCCACAAGTATGAAATCTATCAATGACACAAGCTGCCTCTATCTAGCCAACATCTCCACAAGTATGAAATCTATCAATGACACAAGCTGCCTCTATCCAGCCAACATCTCCACAAGTATGAAATCTATCAATGACACAAGCTGCCTCTATCTAGCCAACATCTCCAAAAGTATGAAATCTATCAATGACACAAGCTGCCTCTATCTAGCCAACATCTCCACAAGTATGAAATCTATCAATGACACAAGCTGCCTCTATCTAGCCAACATCTCCACAAGTATGAAATCTATCAATGACACAAGCTGCCTCTATCTAGCCAACATCTCCACAAGTATGAAATCTATCAATGACACAAGCTGCCTCTATCTAGCCAACATCTCCACAAGTATGAAATCTATCAATGACACAAGCTGCCTCTATCTAGCCAACATCTCCACAAGTATGAAATCTATCAATGACACAAGCTGCCTCTATCTAGCCAACATCTCCACAAGTATGAAATCTATCAATGACACAAGCTGCCTCTATCTAGCCAACATCTCCACAAGTATGAAATCTATCAATGACACAAGCTGCCTCTATCCAGCCAACATCTCCACAAGTATGAAATCTATCAATGACACAAGCTGCCTCTATCTAGCCA
This sequence comes from Acanthosoma haemorrhoidale, assembly GCA_930367205.1. Lineage (NCBI taxonomy): Eukaryota > Metazoa > Arthropoda > Insecta > Hemiptera > Acanthosomatidae > Acanthosoma > Acanthosoma haemorrhoidale. Next base: position 21,483,047 of record OV884009.1, read on the forward strand.
ACATCTCCACAAGTATGAAATCTATCAATGACACAAGCTGCCTCTATCTAGCCAACATCTCCACAAGTATGAAATCTATCAATGACACAAGCTGCCTCTATCTAGCCAACATCTCCACAAGTATGAAATCTATCAATGACACAAGCTGCCTCTATCTAGCCAACATCTCCACAAGTATGAAATCTATCAATGACACAAGCTGCCTCTATCTAGCCAACATCTCCACAAGTATGAAATCTATCAATGACACAAGCTGCCTCTATCCAGCCAACATCTCCACAAGTATGAAATCTATCAATGACACAAGCTGCCTCTATCTAGCCAACATCTCCACAAGTATGAAATCTATCAATGACACAAGCTGCCTCTATCTAGCCAACATCTCCACAAGTATGAAATCTATCAATGACACAAGCTGCCTCTATCCAGCCAACATCTCCACAAGTATGAAATCTATCAATGACACAAGCTGCCTCTATCTAGCCAACATCTCCACAAGTATGAAATCTATCAATGACACAAGCTGCCTCTATCTAGCCAACATCTCCAAAAGTATGAAATCTATCAATGACACAAGCTGCCTCTATCTAGCCAACATCTCCACAAGTATGAAATCTATCAATGACACAAGCTGCCTCTATCTAGCCAACATCTCCACAAGTATGAAATCTATCAATGACACAAGCTGCCTCTATCTAGCCAACATCTCCACAAGTATGAAATCTATCAATGACACAAGCTGCCTCTATCTAGCCAACATCTCCACAAGTATGAAATCTATCAATGACACAAGCTGCCTCTATCTAGCCAACATCTCCACAAGTATGAAATCTATCAATGACACAAGCTGCCTCTATCTAGCCAACATCTCCACAAGTATGAAATCTATCAATGACACAAGCTGCCTCTATCCAGCCAACATCTCCACAAGTATGAAATCTATCAATGACACAAGCTGCCTCTATCTAGCCAACATCTCCACAAGTATGAAATCTATCAATGACACAAGCTGCCTCTATCTAGCCAACATCTCCACAAGTATGAAATCTATCAATGACACAAGCTGCCTCTATCTAGCCAACATCTCCACAAGTATGAAATCTATCAATGACACAAGCTGTCTCTATCCAGCCAACATCTCCACAAGTATGAAATCTATCAATGACACAAGCTGCCTCTATCTAGCCAACATCTCCACAAGTATGAAATCTATCAATGACACAAGCTGCCTCTATCTAGCCAACATCTCCACAAGTATGAAATCTATCAATGACACAAGCTGCCTCTATCCAGCCAACATCTCCACAAGTATGAAATCTATCAATGACACAAGCTGCCTCTATCTAGCCAACATCTCCACAAGTATGAAATCTATCAATGACACAAGCTGCCTCTATCTAGCCAACATCTCCACAAGTATGAAATCTATCAATGACACAAGCTGCCTCTATCCAGCCAACATCTCCACAAGTATGAAATCTATCAATGACACAAGCTGCCTCTATCTAGCCAACATCTCCACAAGTATGAAATCTATCAATGACACAAGCTGCCTCTATCTAGCCAACATCTCCACAAGTATGAAATCTATCAATGACACAAGCTGCCTCTATCCAGCCAACATCTCCACAAGTATGAAATCTATCAATGACACAAGCTGCCTCTATCTAGCCAACATCTCCACAAGTATGAAATCTATCAATGACACAAGCTGCCTCTATCTAGCCAACATCTCCACAAGTATGAAATCTATCAATGACACAAGCTGCCTCTATCCAGCCAACATCTCCACAAGTATGAAATCTATCAATGACACAAGCTGCCTCTATCTAGCCAACATCTCCACAAGTATGAAATCTATCAATGACACAAGCTGCCTCTATCTAGCCAACATCTCCACAAGTATGAAATCTATCAATGACACAAGCTGCCTCTATCCAGCCAACATCTCCACAAGTATGAAATCTATCAATGACACAAGCTGCCTCTATCTAGCCAACATCTCCACAAGTATGAAATCTATCAATGACACAAGCTGCCTCTATCTAGCCAACATCTCCACAAGTATGAAATCTATCAATGACACAAGCTGCCTCTATCCTAGCCAACATCTCCACAAGTATGAAATCTATCAATGACACAAGCTGCCTCTATCTAGCCAACATCTCCACAAGTATGAAATCTATCAATGACACAAGCTGCCTCTATCTAGCCAACATCTCCACAAGTATGAAATCTATCAATGACACAAGCTGCCTCTATCTAGCCAACATCTCCACAAGTATGAAATCTATCAATGACACAAGCTGCCTCTATCTAGCCAACATCTCCACAAGTATGAAATCTATCAATGACACAAGCTGCCTCTATCTAGCCAACATCTCCACAAGTATGAAATCTATCAATGACACAAGCTGCCTCTATCCAGCCAACATCTCCACAAGTATGAAATCTATCAATGACACAAGCTGCCTCTATCCAGCCAACATCTCCACAAGTATGAAATCTATCAATGACACAAGCTGCCTCTATCTAGCCAACATCTCCACAAGTATGAAATCTATCAATGACACAAGCTGCCTCTATCTAGCCAACATCTCCACAAGTATGAAATCTATCAATGACACAAGCTGCCTCTATCCCGCCAACATCTCCACAAGTATGAAATCTATCAATGACACAAGCTGCCTCTATCTAGCCAACATCTCCACAAGTATGAAATCTATCAATGACACAAGCTGCCTCTATCTAGCCAACATCTCCACAAGTATGAAATCTATCAATGACACAAGCTGCCTCTATCCAGCCAACATCTCCACAAGTATGAAATCTATCAATGACACAAGCTGCCTCTATCTAGCCAACATCTCCACAAGTATGAAATCTATCAATGACACAAGCTGCCTCTATCTAGCCAACATCTCCACAAGTATGAAATCTATCAATGACACAAGCTGCCTCTATCTAGCCAACATCTCCACAAGTATGAAATCTATCAATGACACAAGCTGCCTCTATCTAGCCAACATCTACACAAGTATGAAATCTATCAATGACACAAGCTGCCTCTATCTAGCCAACATCTCCACAAGTATGAAATCTATCAATGACACAGGCTGTCTCTATCCAGCCAACATCTCCACAAGTATGAAATCTATCAATGACACAAGCTGCCTCTATCTAGCCAACATCTCCACAAGTATGAAATCTATCAATGACACAAGCTGCCTCTATCTAGCCAACATCTCCACAAGTATGAAATCTATCAATGACACAAGCTGCCTCTATCCAGCCAACATCTCCAAAAGTATGAAATCTATCAATGACACAAGCTGCCTCTATCTAGCCAACATCTCCACAAGTATGAAATCTATCAATGACACAAGCTGCCTCTATCTAGCCAACATCTCTACAAGTATGAAATCTATCAATGACACAAGCTGCCTCTATCCAGCCAACATCTCCACAAGTATGAAATCTATCAATGACACAAGCTGCCTCTATCCAGCCAACATCTCCACAAGTATGAAATCTATCAATGACACAAGCTGCCTCTATCTAGCCAACATCTCCACAAGTATGAAATCTATCAATGACACAAGCTGCCTCTATCTAGCCAACATCTCCACAAGTATGAAATCTATCAATGACACAAGCTGCCTCTATCCAGCCAACATCTCCACAAGTATGAAATCTATCAATGACACAAGCTGCCTCTATCTAGCCAACATCTCCACAAGTATGAAATCTATCAATGACACAAGCTGCCTCTATCTAGCCAACATCTCCACAAGTATGAAATCTATCAATGACACAAGCTGCCTCTATCTAGCCAACATCTCCACAAGTATGAAATCTATCAATGACACAAGCTGCCTCTATCTAGCCAACATCTCCACAAGTATGAAATCTATCAATGACACAAGCTGCCTCTATTCAGCCAACATCTCCACAAGTATGAAATCTATCAATGACACAAGCTGCCTCTATCCAGCCAACATCTCCACAAGTATGAAATCTATCAATGACACAAGCTGCCTCTATCTAGCCAACATCTCCACAAGTATGAAATCTATCAATGACACAAGCTGCCTCTATCTAGCCAACATCTCCACAAGTATGAAATCTATCAATGACACAAGCTGCCTCTATCCAGCCAACATCTCCAAAAGTATGAAATCTATCAATGACACAAGCTGCCTCTATCTAGCCAACATCTCCACAAGTATGAAATCTATCAATGACACAAGCTGCCTCTATCTAGCCAACATCTCCACAAGTATGAAATCTATCAATGACACAAGCTGCCTCTATCCAGCCAACATCTCCACAAGTATGAAATCTATCAATGACACAAGCTGCCTCTATCTAGCCAACATCTCCACAAGTATGAAATCTATCAATGACACAAGCTGCCTCTATCTAGCCAACATCTCCACAAGTATGAAATCTATCAATGACACAAGCTGCCTCTATCCAGCCAACATCTCCACAAGTATGAAATCTATCAATGACACAAGCTGCCTCTATCTAGCCAACATCTCCACAAGTATGAAATCTATCAATGACACAAGCTGCCTCTATCTAGCCAACATCTCCAAAAGTATGAAATCTATCAATGACACAAGCTGCCTCTATCTAGCCAACATCTCCACAAGTATGAAATCTATCAATGACACAAGCTGCCTCTATCTAGCCAACATCTCCACAAGTATGAAATCTATCAATGACACAAGCTGCCTCTATCTAGCCAACATCTCCACAAGTATGAAATCTATCAATGACACAAGCTGCCTCTATCCAGCCAACATCTCCACAAGTATGAAATCTATCAATGACACAAGCTGCCTCTATCTAGCCAACATCTCCACAAGTATGAAATCTATCAATGACACAAGCTGCCTCTATCTAGCCAACATCTCCACAAGTATGAAATCTATCAATGACACAAGCTGCCTCTATCTAGCCAACATCTCCACAAGTATGAAATCTATCAATGACACAAGCTGCCTCTATCTAGCCTACATCTCCACAAGTATGAAATCTATCAATGACACAAGCTGCCTCTATCTAGCCAACATCTCCACAAGTATGAAATCTATCAATGACACAAGCTGCCTCTATCCAGCCAACATCTCCACAAGTATGAAATCTATCAATGACACAAGCTGCCTCTATCTAGCCAACATCTCCACAAGTATGAAATCTATCAATGACACAAGCTGCCTCTATCTAGCCAACATCTCCACAAGTATGAAATCTATCAATGACACAAGCTGCCTCTATCTAGCCAACATCTCCACAAGTATGAAATCTATCAATGACACAAGCTGCCTCTATCCAGCCAACATCTCCACAAGTATGAAATCTATCAATGACACAAGCTGCCTCTATCTAGCCAACATCTCCACAAGTATGAAATCTATCAATGACACAAGCTGCCTCTATCTAGCCAACATCTCCACAAGTATGAAATCTATCAATGACACAAGCTGCCTCTATCCAGCCAACATCTCCACAAGTATGAAATCTATCAATGACACAAGCTGCCTCTATCTAGCCAACATCTCCACAAGTATGAAATCTATCAATGACACAAGCTGCCTCTATCTAGCCAACATCTCCACAAGTATGAAATCTATCAATGACACAAGCTGCCTCTATCTAGCCAACATCTCCACAAGTATGAAATCTATCAATGACACAAGCTGCCTCTATCTAGCCAACATCTACACAAGTATGAAATCTATCAATGACACAAGCTGCCTCTATCCAGCCAACATCTCCACAAGTATGAAATCTATCAATGACACAAGCTGCCTCTATCTAGCCAACATCTCCACAAGTATGAAATCTATCAATGACACAAGCTGCCTCTATCTAGCCAACATCTCCACAAGTATGAAATCTATCAATGACACAAGCTGCCTCTATCCAGCATAAATCTCCACAAGTATGAAATCTATCAATGACACAAGCTGCCTCTATCTAGCCAACATCTCCACAAGTATGAAATCTATCAATGACACAAGCTGCCTCTATCTAGCCAACATCTACACAAGTATGAAATCTATCAATGACACAAGCTGCCTCTATCTAGCCAACATCTCCACAAGTATGAAATCTATCAATGACACAGCTGCCTCTATCCAGCCAACATCTCCACAAGTATGAAATCTATCAATGACACAAGCTGCCTCTATCTAGCCAACATCTCCACAAGTATGAAATCTATCAATGACACAAGCTGCCTCTATCTAGCCAACATCTCCACAAGTATGAAATCTATCAATGACACAAGCTGCCTCTATCCAGCCAACATCTCCACAAGTATGAAATCTATCAATGACACAAGCTGCCTCTATCTAGCCAACATCTCCACAAGTATGAAATCTATCAATGACACAAGCTGCCTCTATCTAGCCAACATCTCCACAAGTATGAAATCTATCAATGACACAAGCTGCCTCTATCCAGCCAACATCTCCACAAGTATGAAATCTATCAATGACACAAGCTGCCTCTATCCAGCCAACATCTCCACAAGTATGAAATCTATCAATGACACAAGCTGCCTCTATCTAGCCAACATCTCCACAAGTATGAAATCTATCAATGACACAAGCTGCCTCTATCTAGCCAACATCTCCACAAGTATGAAATCTATCAATGACACAAGCTGCCTCTATCTAGCCAACATCTCCACAAGTATGAAATCTATCAATGACACAAGCTGCCTCTATCTAGCCAACATCTCCACAAGTATGAAATCTATCAATGACACAAGCTGCCTCTATCCAGCCAACATCTCCAAAAGTATGAAATCTATCAATGACACAAGCTGCCTCTATCTAGCCAACATCTCCACAAGTATGAAATCTATCAATGACACAAGCTGCCTCTATCTAGCCAACATCTCCACAAGTATGAAATCTATCAATGACACAAGCTGCCTCTATCTAGCCAACATCTCCACAAGTATGAAATCTATCAATGACACAAGCTGCCTCTATCTAGCCAACATCTCCACAAGTATGAAATCTATCAATGACACAAGCTGCCTCTATCCAGCCAACATCTCCACAAGTATGAAATCTATCAATGACACAAGCTGCCTCTATCCAGCCAACATCTCCACAAGTATGAAATCTATCAATGACACAAGCTGCCTCTATCTAGCCAACATCTCCACAAGTATGAAATCTATCAATGACACAAGCTGCCTCTATCTAGCCAACATCTCCACAAGTATGAAATCTATCAATGACACAAGCTGCCTCTATCCAGCCAACATCTCCACAAGTATGAAATCTATCAATGACACAAGCTGCCTCTATCTAGCCAACATCTCCACAAGTATGAAATCTATCAATGACACAAGCTGCCTCTATCTAGCCAACATCTCCACAAGTATGAAATCTATCAATGACACAAGCTGCCTCTATCTAGCCAACATCTCCACAAGTATGAAATCTATCAATGACACAAGCTGCCTCTATCCAGCCAACATCTCCACAAGTATGAAATCTAT